>BLSH010410427.1:457253-469890 GCA_018402905.1 Glandirana rugosa | reverse complement strand
GACGGCAGGACTTACAGAGGTATGGAGATGGAAACATCCAAACATCAGGTCATACTCATGTTTTTCAGCCTCCTATAAAACGGCCTCGAGGATTGACCTGGCGTTTGCGAATCCTTCTCTCCTAACGGAGGTCCTAGGGGCTGAATACTTGTCCAGTGGTCTCTCGGACCACGCCCCCCTTGTGGTCACTATCCGCTCTCCAACGTCTCGGAGTGCTGCTTTATGGAGATTGGGGTCGCGGTGGGTTTCACATCCGGCGTTGGCGGACAAAATCCCCCCCCTATTGGAAGCCTACTGGGAACACAGTGAGGGCTCTGCCTCCCCGGAGGTAACTTGGGATGCCTTCAAGGCGACTACAAGGGGGTATTATATCTCCTCTATAGCAGCTGTGGTTAGGGAGCAGAGATCCATCTCGGACGCTTTGCAGCAGTCGGTAGCGGACCAATCCTCCGTGTATGCGGAGAGCCCATTCCCGGCGAATTTTGATCTTTTATCGGCGACTCGGCGAGAATTGCAACTTCACCTGACGTAGGTTACCAGATTAGAAACCTTTAGAGTTAAGCAAAATTTCTTTGAACAGGGGGACAGGAATGGTCGGTTGCTGGCCATGATGGCTCAGTACGAGTGTCCCTGCACCCTCATCCCCAAAATCTCTACGGGTAGGGGTGAGGTATTGACCTCCCCTCCCGCTATCTTGGACAGGTTCAGGGAATATTACGAGACACTATATACCTCTGTCCTGCCTCCAGACTTCCGGCCGGACGACCTGCGGAGCTTTTTGGATCCGTTGGCGTTGGGCTGGCTGTCGGATGCGGAGAGAGAGTCTCTGGTTAAACCGTTTACAGCAACAGAGGTACTGAGGGCTATCCATTCATTTCCCTCGGGTAAGGCCCCTGGGCCTGATGGGCTCCCTATAGAATTTTACAAAACCCATGTAGCTTTCTTGGCTCCTCTGCTTGCGGATATTTTCACGGAATGCCTTAAAAATGGCTCTCTTCCGGGATCGATGTCTCATGCCCATGTTACCCTGATCCACAAACCTGAGAAGGATCAGAAGCTATGCTCTTCCTATAGACCCATAGCACTGCTCAATAATGACCTAAAAATACTGACTAAATTATTGGCACTTCGGCTCTACCCCTTACTTCCATCGATTATAGACCCAGACCTGACAGGCTTCATGCCTGGCAGGTCGACAGATGTTAACCTCCGTAGACTACATACTAACATTTCGGCCCCACACACCAACTCGGGTACGCGGGCGGTAGCTGCGCTCGATATTGAAAAGGCCTTTGACACGGTGGAGTGGCCCTTCCTATGGGAGACCCTTCGCAGAATGGGTTTTCCCTTAGTGTTTATTAAATGGTTGCAAGTTATCTATAAATGTCCTACATCTTCCATACGTATAGGTGGTCGGTTGTCTTCCTCCTTTTTGCTGCACAGGGGCACGAGGCAGGGCTGTCCTCTCTCCCCAGCTTTCTTTGCCATCGCTATTGAACCGGTAGCGGAGGCTCTTCGTACCTCTCCACATATTACTGGCCTGCGTATTGGCCTGCTGGAGGAGAGGGTAGCCCTGTATGCCGATGACATGCTCCTTTTTTTACAGGATGCGGGACCCTCGCTGCAGGGTGCGCTTCGGGTGCTTGATGGTTTCGCCGGGGTTACCGGACTTAGAGTGAACTGGACGAAATCCCTATTGTTCCCTATAGATGAGGCGGCCAAGTCTACGGCCGCACCGGATGTCCCGCTACAGTGGGTTAGGGAGTTTAGATATCTGGGAGTACTGATCTCAGGGGTCACATCTGACTTTATAGAGAAGAACTTGTCCCCGGTGGTGCGTGAGACTAAGACCAGATTAAAGGCCTGGGAGAATCTCCCCCTTTCCCTCATGGGACGGATCAATCTCATTAAAATGAAAATTATTCCTAAATTTATATATCTATTTCGCAACTCTCCACAATGGATCCCTATGTCATTTTTTCAAAATCTAAACAGGTTGTTTTCCTCCTTTTTGTGGGGACCCAAGCCCCTTGGATATAAACTTTCCACGCTGATGCGACCCTGTGCACAGGGGGGAATGGCTTTCCCAGACTGCTTCAAATATTTCTTAGCCACCCAACTCGTAACGGTGTCCTAGTGGCTTAGTCCAGACCTGTTCAATACCGCCACGGGTTTAGAAGCAGCAGTAGTAGGCTCACTGGAGGCTTTGAGGTTCCTTATCTTTAGGGGGCCTGGGGCCCCATACGATCTGACTCCTTCCATGCGCACTACTTTGAGAGCATGGAGGGCTGGCCTGCAATGCGAAGGATATTCACATAAAGAAATTTCACCAGAAGCCCCATTGTGGCTAAATCCAAATCTTTCTCATTTTTTTCAGTTGCAGGATCCATATGCGTGGACGAGATATGGGGTGAAATTGGTGACACACATAGTGTCGGAAGGTAGTCTCCTTTCCTTCGCTCAGGTTTCAGCTAAGTATGGGATTCCGGGTCATTATTTCTTTAGGTACATGCAACTCTCCCACGTTTTGGGGCTCAGTTCTCGGGTGCTGCCTGTGTATTTACACAATCCGGCCTGGAACAGGTATTAAGGACATCCTGCGGGGAAAAGCCGACTTCACGATTATACTCCGAGTTGGTTCTGGCCTCGTTGTCACCTCTGGAGCGTTTGCGGGAGAGGTGGCGACGGGATGCTCCCAATTTGGACAATGATGATTGGGATGATATTTGGGACTTCCCATTCAGATCCCTGATCTCCATTAGGGACCGAATGGTGCAGTTCAAAATCGTACATAGGGCCTATTACACCCCCCATAGAATACATAAGATGCATCCGGAACAATCGGCTGGATGTTGGTGGTGCAGGGAGGAAGTCAGTGATTTTATACACGTTTTCTGGTGGTGCCCCAGGGTCCAGAGGTATTGGAAGGAGGTGGTGGCTCTGGTTAATGCAGTGGCTGCCACATCCATTACTCCATCTATTGAGTGCTGCCTGTTAGGACTGGTTGAATCTCTGGTACCGACTGTTGCAAAGAGAACACTGTGGAACAAATCTTCTCCTCCCTCTCAGGTCCAGTGGAGAGCATTGGTAAATAGCTGTCTCCCGCTCTATAAAGATACGTATGCATCAAGGGGATGCCCTCAAAAATTTGATAAGGTGTGGCAGGCCTGGCTGGGAGAACGCTCAATGGCTTAGTAGTGAGAGGTTGGGGTGAAGTGGGGAGGTGGAGGCGAAGGTATTTGACTCAGTGGTGGAACAGAGACAAATGTATTCTATGATTTTGAATTGTCTATGCACTGACTGTAACATTGCCAAATGCAGCTAATTGTTTGGTTCATGTTGTGGCCGTAGCCACTGTTTGTCTATGTCTTGAAAATTCAATAAAAAAAGATTTAAAAAAAAAAAAGAGACAGAGGAAGCTCTAGTGGTGCACTCCACACAGCGCTCACAGCCTGTCCTCCCTCCTACAGCACACCATAGTAATACTGGAAGCCCCAGCACCTTCCTTAACTAGTACTATTATCTAACACTGGTGCAAACACCAACATTTATTACCTGCCTCTGGGTGGCAGTCCGGGGAGTCCCTTTCACTAGAAATCCTGGTCTTGGCCTACCTGACCCCAAGACCGGCTCCTTCAGCTATCTCCCAGAAAAAGATAGTAATAAGCGAAGTCCATTGTAAAGGGGCATGCCCAAAGCCAACTGCGGCAAAAAAGGTTCATACTCGCATATCACAGACTTCTTTCCCGCAGAAGACACAGGGATCAAACTCGGTTTCACCGTCCACACCACCTGATGGATCACACTCACCCACCACCATACCAGAGGAGATTGATAGCTCTGAGCACAGTACCCAGCCCTCCCAGGTATCCCTCTCTGATAGGATTAAAAGAGCAGAGCAGTCTCCTGCTCCCTTGCCCTCCAAGGTCCCACTTTATAAGAAACAGCATTGGGATGCAGGACAGGATAGTTTGGGCTCCCATGACTCAGTAACGGACCCACCAGCGACCAACCTGCATAGGAGCACACGTTAAAAATAATGCTCCTTTCCCTCCAAAATGATCTAAGAAATGAATTGCGGTCGTCCTTAACAATGCTGCAATCCAGAGTCGACCAAGTAGAAGCCCATAATGATGCTCTAGAAAGACAAGCCACAGATCAGGTGTCAAGGCTGATAGAAGCGTCAGATGTGTTCCACCAGCATGCGGAGGACATTCATTACCTACAAGTAGAGTTGAGCGAACCCAAACTGTAAAGTTTGGGTTCGTACCGAACTTTCGGGTGTCCGTGTCCCGAATCCAAACCTGAACGTTTGAGAAAAACGTTCGGGTTTGGGTTCTGGGTCTGGTATTTTATCACGCATGTTGAATAGCTGCAGGGCAGCCAATCAGCAAGCATTTCACTGGTTTTCCCTAGAAGCCATGACAGCCATGCCTACTAATGGCATGGCTGTGATTGGCCAGTGCATCATGTGACCCAGCCTCTATATGAGGCTGGAGTCACAGTGCTGCATGTCACATGCTCTCAGGTTAGTGTAGGGAGAGGATGCTGCCGGCGCTGTGAGGGACAGATTGTGAGGGACAGATTGCAGTGATAATAACTAGGTAGAGATTACTACTACGGCTTTGAGGG
The DNA here is from genome assembly GCA_018402905.1 of Glandirana rugosa. NCBI lineage: Eukaryota > Metazoa > Chordata > Amphibia > Anura > Ranidae > Glandirana > Glandirana rugosa. The sequence continues at coordinate 465,258 of BLSH010410427.1, read as the reverse complement.
ACAGATTGTAGATCTATAACATCTCATCCTGCATTACAGAAAGACCTGATTACAGAATGATCTCTCATCCTGCATTACAGAACGATCTGATTACAGAACAATCTCTCATCCTGCATTACAGAACGATCTGATTGCAGAACGATCTGATACTGGACTAGGTAGAGATTACTACTGCTTTGAGGGACAGATCTAATAACATCTCCCATTTTTCTTCCTTTTGCAGCCCTCTAGCACTTTCCAGGACTTTTTTACAGTCATTTTTGTGCCGAAATGTTCGGGTCCCCATTGACTTCAATGGGGTTTGGGGTCCGGGGTAAAGTTCGGATAACGTTCGGTACCGAACCCGAATGTTTCCGGAAAGTTCGGCCGAACCCGCCGAACCCGAACGTCCAGGTGTTCGCTCAACTCTACCTACAAGCGAAAGTAGCGGACCTTGAAGATCGTTCTAGGAGGAACAACATAAAATTCAGAGGATTACCCAAATCTGTCAAACTTGCAGAACTTTCAACATACCTCCAACAGCTGTTCCTCAAGCTTATACCCCAACTGACACCATCAGAAATGACTATAGACTGAGCCCACAGAATCGCCAAACCAAACTACCTACCAGAAATGGTTCTGTTGGATGTCCTGGCTCGCATCCACTTCTATCAGATTAAAGAAAAGCTCATGTCCACTGCATGTATAAACAAATCCCTCCCAGAACTCTATGCCAACATCTTGCTCTATACAGACATATCTACAGCCACGGCCAGGAACCTCAGAGAATTCAACCAAGTGACATTGATCCTGCGTGAACGCATCATACCATACAAGAGGGGCTTCCTGGCAAAACTGATTGTTACTTATCACAATCAACCTACAAATATTCTGTCCCCTAAAGAAGGCATGAAAAGGCTGTTGAACTGTGGCATCATTTCAGCACAACCATCCTTTCCTACAATCTTCTGTTGAAGCAAACACTTTAAGCCATGGCTATTAACATCACATCCCTAAACGCTAAAGGCCACAATTAACCCTTCAAACGACAACTATTCTGGAAAGCAGCTTTATGTAGCAAGGCTGATATTATTTGTGCCCAGATGACACATTGTACAGCTTCCGAACTGCCTAATTGTACTCATAAGCAATTCCCACAGTGCTTTATGTCAAACACCCCTAAGAAATAAGCAGGAGTATTAATTGCTATACACTCCACAGTTGCCTTTAAATTGCTACACTCTGAGATCGACCTCCAAGGTAGATACATTATCCTACATGCTACCTTTTAATGATCGAATACTCACTTTGGTAAACCTTTAAAAGCACAAAGCACAAAATTGGTCTTTATGCAGACAACATGATCATCACAAAACCTCAGCTTTTGCTCCCATATCTCCATCATACCCTAGACCTCTTCAGTAAGGCATCCCTATACAAAATAAACTACTCTAAATCGGCCATGATTGGTATCAATTTGGAAAATCAAATCAAAAGTAGCATTGCCAAAATCACATCCTTCTCCTGGGCTCCTAACTCAACACTGCCCTATCTCGGGATTTCTCTGACCTCGCCCTCCTCACGTTTGCTCACGCAAAATTTTGCTCAACTATTGGACAAGTTACACAAGATGTCACAAAACTTGAAAAATGTACAAGCGTCCTGGGATGGACGCATAGCTCTATCAAAAATGTATTTGCTACCGCATATACTCTATTGCTTCCGAACTCTACCTATACCCTTCTTACGCTCTCATCTCGATAAATTGCAAGCACTTGTGTCATCATTTATATGGAACAATAAGCATCTGAGGATTAAAAGGATCTACTTTATGCTCACCAACTGCTACGGGAGGCATGGGCGCACCTAACATCAGTGCTTATTACAATGCAACTATACTTGAACAAGTGAAAAGTTGGTGGGCTCCAGCCACGCAATTTCAATGGCTGCAAATTGAGAAAGCAGCATTAGCATTGGAACCTAAGCAAATTCTTTCTGCACTATTGCTACAGAGCCAGAAGCAACACAACTTCTTATACACTGTTAACGCCACAACTAGAACATGGCACTCGCTCTTGCAATTTTCGGGTGGAATATCGGAAGTCCTAAAAGACCTACCCTTGATATCATTACAATCTATTATGCCGGACATTGCCCTTTCCAACTGGTCTCAAGCTGGAGTGGCCTCATTAGCTCACCTTTATGAGAACTCTGTACTCCTTTCCTTCCAACAGCTGAGGAATAAATTCCAGATCCAGGCTAAGGATCTTTTCAAATATTTCAGAGTCCGCTCTATTCTCTCCAAATTGCCCTGCTCAAGCAACCCCCTTGTGGAGCACATTATACGCTTCTATCTCAATGCTAAGTCCACAAAGAAGGGCATATCCTACTTCTACAGCCTGCTGACTAACATTCCCACTGACAAAAACCCTGCAACATCTTAAAATGGGAAAACCAGCTCCACCATACGTATACCCTCCAACAATGGGTCCGCACGCTATGATCTCCTCTGAAATTCTCCAAATGTCTTACCCATTGGGAAGGTGTACAAAAATTATTTCATAACTAGTATCTTACTCCAGCGAAACTCGCCAACATCTACTCCACAACCACGGCCTCCTGCTGGAGAACCTGCGGTTTAAATGGAACCACCATGCACATCTGGTGGTCCTACTCTAAACTGACCTCCTTAAGGCATGATGCTACCAAGTTCTTATCAGATCTTTTAAGCAAACCTGCAACCCTCTCTCCTCAACTCATACTGTTTGGATTATACCTGGACTCTTGGCCAATCGGCACACATGCAATCTTAACCCACATACTTATCGCCATTATACTTTCTATTGCCAGGAAATTGAAACCGCCAGACCCCCCCCCCCCTCCGTAAGGGACTTATTTTCTTCCTTAAACGACCAATGCCTCATGGAATTTATGTACGCCAAGGCTCACCTGCAAGTCCCACTCTTTCAGAAACGATGGTCCTTATGGTTACACAATCCTAAGTGTAACTTACAACTGTAGGCAGAGACCTCCTCAGAGCGACTATACACTATCATATGGTTTGATCCCGTCTGTTACTCACCACTCGATAGTTAATCTCTATCATTTTCACCTGCTGCTCTGCGTGGACGGAAGGTGCTGTCCCACTTCCAGGGGCAGCACGATCTGTCCTCTCAGTCCTTTCCTCCTCCTAGGCTCAACTTGTTTGTAATACCTCTATTGTGTTGACTCTAAACTTACACATAGTTTTATTGAACTTACCAAGTACTGAATTGTCTGCTATCTTTATATGAATATCTACAAATGCGAATTATATACCTTGTATATGCTCTTTTCTTGAAAAAAATAAAAACTTAAGTTTAAAAATAAATGTCAATTTGGGGGTGTACAAGTGGAATATGGAGGGGGATGGGAGAGGGGGGTATGAAGGGGAGAGGAGGGAGGGGACAGAGAGAGGGGGAAGGGATTAAGGAAGTCTATAGGTCTCCACCAGTGACTTGTCTTATGTGTCTGAATAAAGGGATTTAGATCAGGGAAGTAGCCTGTATAGTAGTTGGTAAGCAGTAGCCTGGTCAGTTTGTGGCATCGCCTCTAATTTCCTGGTCTTCCTCTGTTGTCTTGAAAACAAAGTTATAGTATTGTGAGTAGCGGGATTTAGGGGTTATCCAGGAATAAATAAATGGATGTTACTCTATCATGGGATAGCAGTGATTTTATGCTGGGTTGCCATTAGCCACATAGGTTTTATTTTTAGCATTTTAAACGTGTTGCCCATGGGAATATACTTGGCAGTGAGTTTGCATACAGTCTTTTTGAAAAATTCCCATTTCTGTTCTATATCCCATTTCTGTTTATATCTTGGCCCTTGGGTGTAAGCCATCTGTTTCTGTTAGTGCTTTTTGAACCCATGTTACTGTCAGTCACAAGGGTACATTCAATATAATGTTATTAACATTACTGTCTTGCTTATTATACCCCTCCTATTCATTCATATAAACTGAGAAGAATGCATTTAATATAGTTGCCTTTTTCCTGTCACTTGTGACAAACTTCCTCTAATCATATTTTATGGGGCCAGTATTTTCTCTCCTAGCTCTTTTACTATTAATATAGTAGGTTTCCTTCATAATAGATTCTCTTTTTAGTTAGATCTCTATAGATGCAGCTGTAAGTTACTGGGCGTACCCAAGTTTGCCAACAGGTATATAAAGGCACTTATAAGCCTGGGTACTAAAGAGGAAGCTTGTCATAGTAGTGGCCATTTGTTCTTAAATGAGTCTCAACCCTCTACAGTAGAACTCATGTTTTCACATTCCTTATTGTGGATAGCTTTATGACCAAAAGGAGTGTTTTTCAAAGAAGATATTGTTAATTTTACTATTTCTTCAGCTATGATAACATGGTTTAAGGAACAAACATTTAGCATTATGGCCATTTTACTGCAAATATTTAACCCTGTTATTCTTTTGGACCTGTTTGCTCTTTCACCTGGCTTTGCTCATATTTACGGATTCATTTGCTATGTAGAAAAGCATTTCTGCAATGAATGCACAGTGATTTCACTTTAAGTGACATTATCTTAGCCTCCGAGCAGGAAGAACTTTAGAAAGACACTCTGAATATACAGCTGGCATTTGATGCTTGAGCACATTCACTGTTCTGATTTTCATGAATCTTTAAGCCAAGACCAGCTTACTGTGAAACATTTCCTTGATTAATATTCCATGCCACAAAGAACGCCACATTCCTGTGCAAAGTCTATTCAACCTCAACTGGCAATATACAACCAGCTGAAAGATGCATATTTCTGTAATCATTAATATTCACAATAACAAAGTCTCTGTTGTATTGTATTTTCTAATTTGTGTAGTACAGTAATATTTATATTAATGTGTTATTTACACGCGGTGCTATTGTGTGCCCATCTAAACATGATTGGTTTATTTAATTATGTTTAACTGTCAATGGTATTTATTCTTATTTTATTATTTCAGAAAAAAAATATTTAGAAAATCCATTCCATGTAACACATATCTTTGGTGATTTGGGTATTCATAATACACTTCATGTACAAAGGAAACATCAAAGATTTTTGCTGCTGTTAATGGGTTATTCCAGTCAAAGTTGGCTAGAGCGGTAGTAAGGTGTAAACAACACTGCTTTTTATGCCACAGTCTCATGTGTTCCAACCTGATTTAACGTAACAGCATGAATGCCCTTTTGTTGTGGTTTCAAAGATTCCTTTTTCTTATTTAAAACCAACCATATTTAAAGAAAAGTGTTGGCCAACAACTCCCAAAAGGCAATCTGTTAATTTTCACCTTGCCCCATTTTAATAATTAACTTTTTTCCTTTTTAAACCATGTTTTTATTTACGGTTTACAGAGAGATACAAGAAAGTCGGACATCAAGTAATTGTGTATATTGACATACGATGCATAGCTGAATAATCTGATTATACAGTAGGATAACAGTGATGATAACAGTTGGTACAAAAGATCACTAGTATGCAGTAATAGAACTTTAATAAATCGGCAATGAAGGGTGGGTGTAGGTTTGGGCAAGACCATAGGGTGTGGAGTAAGTCTCCTCTTGTTTTTTGACTTCCCCAGCAGGAGTCAGATGCATGGGCACCAAAAGATGTTAGTCTAGCAAGTGTTAGGTACCATCTTTGAGATATCTTTTGGGATAGCTCCCATTGGGTCGAGCAGCTGGTAGTTCAGCATATGCACTTGAATGCTGTCTGACATTGTGTTTCAGAGAAATTGGCCCGACTCCCAGTGTAGATGGGAGGTGAATTTAGTGAATTATTTTTTCTGGTGTAGAATGTTGTAGAATAATGAGATGCCTTTTTGTTTGGGTGTTGCTTGAGTCAAAAAAAGACCATGCTGTAGAGGGCAGGGAGTATAATGGTCTAGATCTGAGTAAGGTAGTAATGCAATGCGCCACACATAGGTATGTGAAGTATTCTGAGGTTGGGAGAAGGTTTTTAGTTTTGAATTAGAGATTAGGTCCTGTATGTGTAGCATGCCTATGCTAGCCCAATGGGATATCAAGAGGTCTGATGTTTGGCGTTTGAAGATTCCTAATAGGATGAGAGGTGAAGTGGTTTGTGGTGAAGGTAGGGATCTGTTTTTTTTTTTTTGAACCTGAGCTGAGGCTTTGATTGTAGGGAAGACTGGTTTATAATCGGGGTGCCAAGACTTGGACCTTCAACCCTGGGGATAGAGTGCTGGTACTAGTCCCCACAGTTGAGAGTACATTTGTAGCAAAGAGGTAGGGTCCCTTTGAAATTATGGAAAGAGTAGGGGAAGTAAACTACAAAGTTTACTAGCCAGGGAAAAGGAAACCAGAGCAAATATATCATGTTAATCTCTTGAAACCTTGGAAGGACAGAGAGACTTTACTGGCAGTGCTAACTCCCCAAAAAGACATGACCCCTGTGACACCAGAGGTACCCATAACTGAAACCTTGTCAGTGGCCCAACAAGAGGACGTTAAAGAGTTTGTGAGTAAGAATAGAGACTTTTTCTCTCACCTACCCAGACTGACCACAGTTATACAGCATGACATAATTACGGAACCAGGTGTCCGCGTAAATGTAAAACCCTATAGAACACCAGAGGCTAGGAGCGAAGCTGTTGCAAATGAAATAAAGAACATGTTACATTTGGACGTGATAGAGCAGTCCGACAGTGACTGGTCAAGTCCCATAGTGTTGGTCCCAAAGCCAGATGGCACTATAAGGTTTTGTAATGATTTCGGGAATTTGAATAATGTGTCAAAATGTGATGCATACCCAATGCTTTGGGGCGACAAGCTTGTTGTCAGATTGGAAAGTGCCAGGTACATAACTACTTTAGACCTGACTAAAAGTTATTGGCACATACACCTAACAGAGTCTGCAAAAGAGAAAACTGCCTTTTCTACTCCTGAGGGGTCATACCAATATAAGCGGATGCCTTTTGGTTTGCATGGTGCTCCTGCCTCATTCCAGAGAATGATGGACAAGACATTGAGACCACATCGCCAATACGCAGCCTCCTATTTGGACGATGTAGTCATCCACAGCCCAGATTTGGAATCTCATTTCCCCCGGGTGCAAGCAGTAGTAGATTCCCTTATTAAAGCAGGACTCACTGCCAATCCCAAAAAGTGTGCCATAGGCTTGGAGGAGGCCAAATACCTTGGCTACATTATTGGTCAAGGGTAGAGTTGAGCGAACACCTGGACGTTTGAGTTCGGAGGGTCAGAATGAACTTTGGGAAAAAGTCCGGGTTCGGCACCGAACGTTGCCCGAACTTTATCCCGGACCCTGAACCCCATTGAAGTCAATGGGGACCCAAACTTTTAGGCACAAAAATGGCTGTAACAAAGTCCTGGCAAGTGCTAGAGGGCTGCAAAAGGAAGTAAAATGGGGGTAAGAGTAGGGCAAGTGCCATACAAAAAAATGGGGATAGGGAAAATAAATTAAAATCAAATTTGAAAAATGGGAAGGGTGGGGGTGTTTGTGGAGTAGGAGCCTAGATGTTGACTAGGCAGTGACCGTGGCAGTGTAGGTGGAAGTGGCGGTGGTCGAGGAGGAGGAGGAGGTAGCCAACACTGTTTTTTTTTTGGTTGTTTATAATTGGGGTAGCCCCCAAAATATTGAGGCCTATTCAAAAAAACAAGTATACGAATGGCTGTGTGAGTCCGGTCTAAATGTTTATTCTGCACGCCTGAGTGTGTCGGTAAGCATATGAACAAAAAAACTTATCCGGAGTTATAAAACCCCCGATGGGGTTAATATTTGTTGGTTTTTTTTTTGTCACAACCGATGGAGGAGGAGGAGGAGCTGGTGGCGGTGAAGGTGGATGTGACGGTGCCAGTGACGGATCAGTTGTAGATCCGAGGATGAGGTGTTTGTGGGGGTGGGAAGGGTAAAAAGTTTAAACTAAAATTAAATAAAAGGGATAGGGGTAAAAAAACATACCGTGAACGGGATGAGAATGGGGGTAAAATGAAGGAAAACGTCGGGAGATCGTGA
>BLSH010410427.1:431811-451644 GCA_018402905.1 Glandirana rugosa | reverse complement strand
AGGTATTACCAGGAACCTTAACAGGGTTGGTTCCAAACCAGATTTTGTGGTTCTCTTGTGTCCACCGACAGGTGGTATAAATAAGCAGGAGTAGAGGAAAGGTTTGCTCTTGCCTGGGACTTAGGAAGCCAAAACCTGAAAGAGTTGCTGAACTGAAGTTTTGCTTTGTGACGGAAACAAAAGGTTTGCATTATCTTTGTTTTGTGGGTGACTGGGAGAAGCCCTTCACCTCTGAGTTAGGAATCCTGAAAATGTTTAGTAAGAGCCTGGATGACAAGGATTTATTTTCTGTTTTTGTTTGTTTGATTTTTTCATGCAACCTTTTTAATAAAACTGGCCACAAGTTAGCTTTCAAGAAAAACCTGCCATTTGGACTACCTTTTTCCCAGGGAAGGTGGTCTCCATTGTGCTAACCCCCCCCCCCCCCACAGTTTTTTTTTATTAAATCAGAAAAGTTGTATTGAACAATATCATTCAAATACATTTTTAGGTACATCAACATTGGGAAGTAATCAGTGTGTTGAGAACGTACATTCACCTTTACATCAGTCTATATTTTCCAGTGCCCTTCCCCAATCTTTAAGATGTTTTATTATTATCTGCTTGGACTCTGCAGTAGCCTCTTCATTACCAATTCTTTGGTGTTAATCCTGGGATGTTAAGCCATGGGGCCAATATTTTCTCAAATTTAGTGGGGCAACCTCTATGTTGGTATATATATCTCTCTAAGTGTAGCAAATTACCCATGTGAGCAATCCACGTTTTAATCAAAGGGGGCTTAGTGGACTTCCAGTTCAGCAGGATAAGTTTACTGGCCCGAAACAAGGCTCTGGAGAAGGCCCGTCTAGTCACCTCCTCGGGTATTACCTCCTCCAATACCCCCCAACAGGCAGGGCACTGGTTCCAATGGCACATTAACTTGGAAGACAGTATCTAGTGTGGAGATGACCATGTTCCAGTAGCAGTGCAATTTTGGGCACCGCCACAGGAGGCGGTATTCCCCCACCGTATTTATAATTATACTTTTGCCTGGCAATGTATGTTTTAATTTGTTACTAAATACAGAAATGAATTGCTGCAGATTACCCCCTTTTAAAACAATTTAGTGATTAATTAGTGATCCCTTGCAAAATTATGTTCAGCACACAAAAATATATATTATGACTTTTTTTCCTTTTCCAAATATTTTTTGTTCTAGCAGGTTTCCAGGCAATCCACCCAGCTCCTCCCTGAAGATGGAGAAACATGTCATTGAGTAAGGAGCTAGGTGGAGTGTATGGAAGCATGCTGGAACAATAAAGTTTGTTTTAGCTTTAACAGAAGCAGTGTGCATATTTACTACTACTGTGTGAATGTTTGATAAATGTCATAAATATGCCCCTTAGTGTTTAACCGCTTGCCGACCGCCGACCGCAGTCTGACGGCGAAAAAGTGGCTCGTTATCGCAAACCGCCGTCATACGACAGCGGCTGTGATAACTAGTGCTGTGAGGGTGCGCGCTGCCGGAGGCGTGCTCGCACGCTCACTGTGTCCGGGGCGGTCCAGGGAGCGGGTGCGGCGGAGTCGATCGCCGACGGCTACCTGCGATGGCCCCCCTGAAGAGAGAGAACAGAGGTCCGTGTATGTAAACATGGATATCCGTTCTGTTGAAAGGGGAAGGGCGATGATCACAGGTTTCCTCTATATGGAAGCAGTGATCATCCCATTCCCCCAGCCAGGCCAGCCCACACACAGTTAGAACATGCCCAGGGAACACAGTTAACCCTTAGAGCGCCCCCTGCAGGTTAACCCCTTCACTGCCAATGGCATTTACCCCTGTAATCAGTGCATTTTTATAGCACTGATCGCTGTATAAACGCCAATGGTCCCAAAAAAGTGTCAAAATGGTCCGACATGTCCGCTGCAATATCGCAGTACCACTAAAAATTGCATATCACCGCCATTACTAGTAAAAAAATAAATAAATAAAACCCCCAGAAATTAATTCTCATCGTCCGTAAACGCGGCAACTTTTGCGCAAACCAATCAATAAACGGCGAATGCGATTTTTTTTTTTACCAAAAATATGAGGAAGAATATAAATTGGCCACAACTGATGGAAAAAAATGTTTTTTTATATTTTATTTTGGATTTGGATTTTAGCAAAAAGTAAGAAATTATTTTTTTTTGCAAAATTGTCGCTCTTCTTATGTTTATAGCGGCGATCAGAATTGATGCAGAGGGGATCAAATAACACCAAAAGAAAGCTCTATTTGTGGTAAAAATAGGACGCAAATTTAGTTTGGGTACAACGCCGCACGACCGCGCAATTGTCAGTTAAAGCGACGCAGTGCCGAATCACAAAAATCGCTCTGGTCCTAAAGTGTGAAATCCTTCCGGGGCTGAAGTGGTTAACTATGTTTATTCAATTTTGAATTTCACAAACCTAATAATTCTAAGCTAAACTTATGAATATTTAATACATTTCACAAATGGTTTGCATTTGAGAGATGTGTATATTGAAGTAGCACAGACAGTTTCTGTGCTCTGAAGTTGAGGAAACTATAAAGCTAATAAAGCTAAATCACTTTTTTAAACACTGCAGCCAGTAATGATGAATTTGTAAGAGATATGTGGTTCCTGAACCATCAGATTTCAAACTGTGGTCGGGCTTGTGTTGATGAAAACATTCAGTTTGCTTTCAGGTGCATATCACTTGCATTTGAAATTAACGCGAGATGTGTCTGAGATCATTCACAGTTCATTGAAAGGTCCATTTTACCTGCAGTTAACCTACTTTTGACTTGCATTTGATTATCCTGTAAGCAGCAGCAACTAGCTGCTTTTGCATGTCCATTGATTCTTTTTTTAGGACGCAAAGCAAGTTCTGATGCAACCAAAGGTCTTTCATAACAGGCCTCACATATACAGTATCTCACAAAAGTGAGTACACCCCTCACATTTTTGTAAATATTTTATTATATTTTATTACTTTAGAAATGACACTTTGCTACAATGTGAAGTAGTGAGTGTACAGCTTTTATAACAGTGTAAATTTGCTGTCCCCTCAAAATAAGTCAACACACAGCCATTAATGTCTAAACCGCTGGCTACAAAAGTGAGTATACCCCTAAGTGAAAATGTCCAAATTGGGCTCAATTAGCCATTTTCCCTCACCAGTGTCATGTGACTTGTTAGTGTTACAAGGTCTAAGGTGTGAATGGGGAGCAGGTGTATTAAATTTGGTGTTATTGTTCTCACGCTCTCATACTGGTCACTAGAAGTTTAACATGGCACCTCATGACAAAGACCTCTTTGAGGATCTGAAAAAAAGGAGTGAGGATTGAAGAATACTAACTGCAGTAAAGCGTAAGGCAGCCCATAGATGATTTTTTTTTCATACAACCAGTGGGTTGAGCAAAAAAAAAAAAGAACTTGATTTCCCCATCCACACACTCGATGTGAATGGAGGAACCCTCCCCACTGAGCTATTGTATTCTGACAGCAGAGGAGACTTCCCCACCATCACAATACACTGATCAGTGCTGCCAGCTATAGTCAGCAGCACTGATCAAGTGGGGAAATCCAACAGGGCAGAGACCAGTGTTCAAAAAAAGACTAGGAAAACTTAATGTGAATGAATCACCAGGACCAAATGGCTTACACCCGCGAGATATCAAAGAAATTAGCAATGTTTAAGCCAGACCAGTGTACCTAATATTTGAAGGACAGTTTACTGAGTGCAATGGTACCAGCTGATTGGCGAAAAGGAAACGTGGTACCAATATACATAAAAGAATTAAGATATATATCCAAAAACTAAAGACCAGTCAGCCTAACATCAATAGTATGTAAACTATCAGATGGAATGTAGAGTATGGAAAAAATTCCACGCTACGGATATTCTTTGCTACTCAGTGCAAATAATGAGTCCCCTTAGGGAAGAGTGTAAATAAAATATGATAGACAGATGGCGCTACCCTAGAAGGTTATGCATAAGATAAGGTATATGTGAGAATAAATTGAGTGAAAACGTGTGTATATCAAATATGTATATATATAGAAATAATATAAAAAAGTGTAAACTTAAAACATGTGCACGTGTAATTAAAGTGACTGTGCTCTCTGCATCTAATAAAACGGCATAGGGGAAATAATATTATGCAATCACAATTCTTCAAAAAGACTTATTATAGGTTTGTATCATAAATCAGACCTGAAAGTAAAAGCAGTAGAAAAGAAGGTGACTTTAGTGGCAGTGCTTGTTAAAAAAGCAATATGTGTAAAATCAAAACTAAAACGGCAGAAACTGCAAAATGTAGAAGTAAAGCCAAAATCTGAAAACTGAAAAAACAAGATGGCGTTTTCAGAGCGTTTTCATATATTGAGCGGCTAAAAGGGTGTTAATATTTATATTTCATAAACAAGTCCCCTGTCCGTAATCGTCCAAAACAGGGTACAGTAAAATGGTTTGAAACAGTCTGGTGCTCAAAACGGATGTGACAGCTTAAAATTGGTGACTCCACACGGTGCTCCCCTCCTGAGTCCCTGCTTACCGGAAACCTGCACCCCTGCAGGGGTAAAGCGCGTGTAGGGACCTTTTTCCTGGGTGAAGGTAAAGGGGTGGCTCCTCAGTGCCCGTGACCAATACTGGCTCCCTTTCCGGTTCGGTCGGTGCTCCTGGATCAATCCGGTACGTCCGGGGTCCTGGGAACTCCCTCCGGTCAGGAAAAATATTTCTCCAACAGTGCGTGTGTGTAAGGAACGGAAAAAACTCATATAGTGTAAATCCATTTGGTGTTTATTCAGTACAAAAAGGATGTATTAAAATAAGTTAAAAAAGTTCAGGTACAGGGTTCACAAAACAAACCAGCAGCGCAGCTGCTGTTTGAGAAAGGGGCGTCTCCCTTCCTCTTCCTGTGGTTTGCGGTGCAAAGCGCTGAACCACTGAACCCAGAAGTGATGTCAGAACGTGTATCAGATGGAATGATAGGGGCCTGTATCCAAGAATTTGCTGATGAGAATAATATCATTAGTAATAACTTACAGATTTATGAAAGACTGTTCTTGCCAGATCAACCTTTTAACATTCTATGCATAGGTGAGCTGTGATGTGGATGAAGGAAGGCCTGTAGACAAAGGGGTTGATTTACTAAAACTGCAGAGCACAAAATCTGGTGCAGCTGTGCATGATAGTCAATCAGCTTCTAACTTCAGCTTGTTCAATTAAAGTGGATGTAAACCCTCACATATACCCAGTGAAGTGAACAGCATCCGATTATACACAGAGATGAAACAAATCTCCCTACATAAGTTGTACATGCATATCTGCTGCTTTCAGCTTAATATATTCTTTAGAAAGTTCAGAACATGCTAGGAGATTTTCTCTTCCTGGTCAGCACTGCAGTGAAGCCTGGGATCCGTTTGTTGTATAGTTCAGCACTGTGATAATCTATTTATAGCTCCCTCCCCAACACAAAACGTAGGCTGCTTTTATCACATGTGACAGAGGACTTGTCAGGCTGATAACAGAAGAACAGAGCAGGAGACAGCTACGGTACATAGTACTTTGAAGAGAGATAAGAAAACACTATGTGCCCAGCTCAAATTTCATGAATCGGGTTTACATCCACTTTAAGCTTTGGCAAAAAAAAGCTGGAAGCTGCTTGGTTTCTATGAAAAGCTGCACCAGATTTCGCACTCTCAGGTTTTAATAAATCAATCCCATAGTGTATCTTCAGTATATTTTACCACAACATTTGATACAATATAACATATATGATTAAAGTACAAATTAAGGTCTTTTGGCATTGATGCAATTATATGTACCTGGGTAGAAAACTCACTGCAAGAGTGTTTCCAAAAGGTGGTGAATAATGGCATATTTTCTGAATGGTCTAACGTTGTGAGAGGGGTACCCCCGGGGTCTGTTTTGGGACCAATCCTATGTAACTTGTTATAAACTGCATTAAGGTTGGAATGAATAGTTCAGTCCCAGTGTTTGCTGATGTATAAAGATAAGCAGGGCAATAACGTCACAACAGGATACAGCACATTTACAAGAAGACCTAGTTAAATTAGAGGGGAGTGTAACTACAGTATCTCACAAAAGTGAGTACACCCCTCACATTTTTGTAAATATTTTATTATATCTGTAAAGTAGTGAATGTGCAGCTTGTATAACAGTGTAAATTTGCTGGCCCCTCAAAATAGCTCAACACACAGCCATTAATGTCTAAAGCGCTGGCAACAAAAGTGAGTACACCCCTAAGTGAAAATGTCCAAATTGGGCCTAATTAGCCATTTTCCCTCCCCGGTGTCTTGTGACTTGTAAGTGTTACATTGTCTCCATTGTGAATGCGGAGCAGCTGTGTTAAATTTGGTGTTATCGCTCTCACTCTTTCATACTGGTCATTGGAAGTTCAACATGGCACCTCATGGCAAATAACTCTCTGAGGATCTGAAAAAAAGAATTGTTGCTCTACATAAAGGTGGCCTAGGCTATAAGAAGATTGCCAAGACCCTGAAACTGAGCTGCAGCATGGTGGCCAAGACCATACAGCCGTTTAACAGGACAGGTTCCACTCAGAACAGGGTTCGTCATGGTCAACTAAAGAAGTTGAGTGCACAAGCTCAGCATCATATCCAGAGGTTGTCTTTGTGAAATAGACCTATGAGTGCTGCCAGCATTGCTGAAGAGGTTGAAGGAGGTTGTTATCGCTCTCACTCTTTCATACTGGTCACTGGAAGTTCAACATGGTCTGGAGCTGCATGAGTGCTGCCAGCACTGGGGAGCTACAGTTCATTGAGGGAACCATGAATGCCAACATGTACTGTTGCATACTGAATCAGAACATGATCCCCTCCCTTCGGAGACTGGGCTGCAGGGCAGAATTCCAACATAACGACCTAAAACACACTTTCAAGACGACCACTGACTTGAAAAAGAAGCTGAGGGTAAAGGTGATGGACTGGCCAAGCATGTCTCCAGACCTAAACCCTATTAACATTGTCATCATATGTTATTGTATTTTATTTCAATATTTAAATAAATATAACTGTTGATGTATGTAATACATTTGATTTATCTACTGCTATTTGTATTATGTAAGTCATTGAGAAAAATGCATTACACATGTTAAGCTTTCAAGCTTTTTAATTCTGTTTTATAAAAACTAATAATAAATGCCATTAAAAATGTTATTTCTGCAGCATTGGTAACAACTTTTTTTGTACTTTAGTGAAAAAGAATGACCTGGATATATATATATATATTTGTTTATTTCTTTATTTTAGTTCAAACTGTGACAGTGTGTGTTGAAAATGAGAGCTGCATGTAAAATGTGAAAAGTCTCTGAAGTTTTCTTTATAACCTGAAGCAATGTCAAGTTAAGGTAGAAAACAAAGGAACTGAAGAAGTTCATTAAACTTAATATAGATGTTTTTCTGTAAGTCAGACTACAGTATAGCAGTTTTGATCTTCTCGATATGCTATAGTTCACTAAATAAAATATAATAAATGGAATGTATTATGCATGACACAAATATACACTTTTCTTTTACATGTAAAGCCTTTTTAGTAGGTGTGAAAATTCAAATTACAGAATAATTAGAATTTCACAGAAGCTATGGCTCAGTTGCAGAACGCCTCATAGGAACCCCTTATACACACAGAATAAACACATGAGCACACACACATTGAAATGGTATTTCCATTTGTACCAGTCATGTTTCTAGAGATGCCTACTGATGATCTCTTGATCTAATGAATAAACCAAAATTCAAAGTCCCCTCTCTGCAGCATTCTCCTATTATTGCAAGGCAGAGAATGGTCCCATGACATCCTCAGCTTAGAGAATGTGCGTTGAATAGTTCTGGAGTGTCATTCAACCTGGAAGAGCAGTGGTGCGCAATCACTGGATTTGCAAGTCTGCAGGGAACATTGCCAGATATCAGGTGAGTACAGCAGTTTGAGCTGCTTTTTTACTTTTCAAAATATATATGACTGATCATTTTATTTTGTGCTTGGGACTTAATTAGCCCAATGTTAATATTTTGTAAGTGATAATAATACATATTTTGTCTTGGGACTACCCTTATATAAAAAAGTCAGGAATACAACACAAACCAGTATTAAAGCTATGTTTATCCATGTCGATAGAATAATTAGGTAGGCATTGCACACACACAGAAAGTATTTTATTAAATAATATAAAAGCACCAGAAGCTTGGTTTGATTAGCATAGAAATGTTTTCTGGATAAACATTTTATTTTTTTTATCTGATTAAATATCTAAAATGCTTGGATAGACATATGTTTTCAAGGCAACTGCCATTTACACATATACATTTAAAGACCTCCTTTTCTTGAATGGCAACATTTTCTTTAAGAATGCTAGTCATTTATGTATTTATTTTTAACTGATTCAACAATGTTTCCCTTTCCAGAAATGCTCATTATAATTTGGTGGTACCTTACCAGTCTACACATTAGTATATTAGAAGCAGTGCATATCACTGGTTATATTAAAGAAAGGCAGATATTTCTACTCAGTTAGTTAATACATCAAAATGAGGTGCAAAAATATATTGTAGTAGAGTACAATGGGAGTGTAAATTATCTCTTATCTCCTTTGATTAACTTAATTACCAGTAACAACTCTCTACAGAACTATGTATAGGTATGTAAACATGAAAGCAACATATTCAAAAGCTAAGATCCCATTGTTACATGTTAGCAGACTCTAGGTTGCGGTTCTTTTTTAAATGAAATCAGCCAAATAGATAGGTAAATCGTTTATAAGGTTGAAAAATACACAGGTCCATCCAGTTTAATCTGATGTGTATATGCATGTGATTTTAGCCCTGTATATTCTGCTTCCTAAGGAAGACATCAAAAGTTTTTCTTTTTTTTTTTTTTTAAATGGAGATTGCTCTAGTCTAGTACACTCTAACAGCAAAGAACTCTTTCCTTAATCTAAGGCTAAATCTCTTTTCTAACCTCAAATTCTGGCTGTGTGTCTTCTTCAGGGACCTTAGAGTAAACAGTTTATTACAGTTATTAGAGCCACATTTGATATACTGTAATTTTATATTGTAACCATATCCCCTCTTAAAGCAGAGTTAAACCCAAAGTGGAACTTCCGCTTATTTGCTTTCTGCCCCCCTCCAGTGCCACATTTGGCACTTTATAGGGGGGAACATGGACCTGTTTTTGACAGATCCCCCTTCCCCACTTCTAGAGACAGGGCCGTGGCGCCATCTCTCGGAAGTTCGCCCCCCCCTCCTTCCTCCACTGCCGAGCCAATTAGAAATTGCAACTGAAAGGCTTCACTGCCGGTTTCCCTTAGTGGCGATGGCAGTGGCAGCACCCGACAGCCAATCTGAAAATCGGCTGGGGTGCCGACACTGTGGACTCCCTGGATAGGTAAGTGTCCATATATTAAAAGTCAGCAGCTACAGTATTTGTAGCTGCTGACTTTTAATTTTTTTTCCCAGGCGGAACTACACTTTAAAGCAGACTTCCACCCAAAAGTGGAACTTCTGCTCCTTGTATCACTCCCCCCCTCAGATCTCACATATGGCACCTTTTGAGGGTGGGGGGGAGGATACCGCCGGGCCAGTGAGAATGTGCAGTAACGGCTCACACATGTGCAGTAGGGGCCCAGCGTGAAGCTGAAAGGCTCCACTGCTGGGTTCCCTTAGCCTCAATGGTGGCGGCAGTACTCAACCAGCCGATCCAAAGAACAGTAGTGGTGCTGACATTGCTGGACTCCAGGACAGGTAAGTTTCCTAAAGTTAAAAGTCAGCAGCTACTGTATGTCTAGCTGCTGACTTTTCATTTTTAAAGGGGTGGTGGCAGGCGGCAGACCTCCGCTTTAAGCACCTATTCAGTGTGAATAACTGTAATCTATGTAACCAATCCCTATAGCTGAGTTTCTCCATGTCCTTATTTATTTTGATGCCCTTTTACAAATTCTTCCTAATTCAAAATGTCTTTCCTTGAAGGCTGTTCACCAAAACAGAACAGCATATTCAAGATGCCAAGCCAGTGTTTTGTACAGGGCTAGATTTATATTTCCTCTGTGATCCCCTAAAATACCCAGATCCCTTTCCTTCACTGATTCTCTCAGAAGTGCCCCTCCTAATGTGTATTATGCATGCATATTTTTGGAACCCAAGTGCATAACCTTACATTTTTCAATATTGAACATCACCTGCCATATAGCTGCCCAACCTCTGTATGTTATCAAGGTCTTCCTGTATTGATGCTGTATCATGTGCCAGGTTTATTTCCCAGCATAATTTGGTATCATTAGCAAACACTGAAAATGAGCTCTTATATATCAATATCTGTATAATTAAAAGTGGTTAAACATCATTGTGTGCATAAAGGTAAAATGAACGTAGTTCAAGGTTCGCAGGACAAACCGATCCCAGGTGTATGAATGCTTGATGCGGTGCACGCCCTGTCACTGCAACAGTGTAGCAATTAGAAGAAAGTTCCGGAATAGCAGCACTCTCTGTGATATTGAAGCAAAAAAATATTTATTGAACATTGAGCACAAAAAGGGGGGATACAAGCAGGGGGAGGACAGAGGTTGACGCATTTCACACTACTAAAAGTGCATTGTCAAAACCATCCAATCAAACATTACCCATAGAACCATATATACAATGATTAAAGAAAAACAGGTGTAAAACATCAATCATTACTAGGTTACTAGGTCATGGGGGTGAATGAAAAAACCTGTCCTTGATTCCGTATAACACAGAAGCTAGAAATGTGGAAAGTGTGATATAGCTAAAGAATGTGCAAAAAGTGCAATTGGTATACAATGCTCATGATGACGTGATGATGAAATGAATAAACTAATAAGTGAATAAATATTAATAAATGTAAATGTGTATATGTATATATGTAATAAATGTAATAAACAAAATATATAATATAAGAAATTCACATAGTAATATAATGATTCAATGCTTAATTTGATTGTCAATATATTATATTATTAACTGTGCTAAATATAGTGATGAAATGTAAGAGTGAAATATAATATCAATATGTCAAACAAATGTTTAAACAAATACTGAAAACTTGAAAATTGATTGTTATTAAAACCATGGAAGATGTGAAAATCTACATACAGACTATCACTGGAACCATTCACATTAATTAGAGGATATTATGTCTTATAGATTATTTGATAGCAACATGGAAGAATCCAATGAACATAAACATACATTGATCACGAAAAATCATATATATACTGTGTGTGTATAATATATATATATATATATATATATATATATACTGTGTGTGTGTATATATATATATATATATATATATATATATATATATATACTGTGTGTGTGTGTATATATATATATATATATATATTCAAAAAGAGGGAGGTACTCCCAGATTGTATGCTATCCCCTGGACTTTACAGGCAGTTGGTGTATGAGGTACAAAAAAGGAATTGAGAAGTAGTAAAAAAAAATATACAATTTTATTGATACAAAAACATATACTATATTCCAACCTTGGAGTGAGCTGGGACACTGGGTTCCCAGTCCACTTCAAGCTGTGTATGGGTATATAGAATCGAAAAATTGAGTGCAGACAATACATACATCAAATGCAATTGTAAAAGGACAAAAAATGAATTTGTCTCAACATGGTACTACAGTTTAAACAGCATATATACTTGGAAAATGCTTGGATGCATGTGAGAATAGACACATTCAAGGAGCCGCTATGTAAGCAGGGTCTTGGGGCTATTTCTCAGATATCCCAACATGTTTCGGTCAATCCTTCATCAGGGGATTATGTGCATCACGCAGAACAATAATTGTGCTGTCTGTAACAAAGTTCAATCATACAGGACAATGTTATCATGCATGTAGAGATCAAGTGTAAAATGCAGGTAGTTTGGTAAGAATGTATTCCCATAAGGAAAGGACAAAAGGTAGAAGAAAGCTAAGGTGAACCATCACTTACATCTTAACTGAAGTACCATCGACCAAGTTTCAAGCAGCCCGGCAAGGTCTGAAAGCCAAGTCCAATGTGGGTCACAAGGAGTGGAACCCCAAAGGGTGGGTCACAGGTTATGCAACCAAAAGGGGCCCAAAGAGGCTGAGTCAGCAAACCTCGCAAGGAGGTGTGATGTGGTGCTGGTAGAAATAAAAAAGGAGGAGGTAGAATGAAGTATATCAGTATGGGTATGTATGTTTGCAACGCTAAATTCATTGGGGGCATTGGGTCATCGCACCCCAAAGGGTCGGCGTCTACCCTCTTGATTGTACCATGTGGAAATGCAGCAAAAAAAAAAAAAAAGGGAAAAAAGATTGCATGGTCTTCCAATGGAGTATACACCGCATGGGTCATGTATATAGGCTGTATAGGTATCAGAAGCACCAAGTTAAACAGCCAGATGAAGTGAAACAATGCTCGCATTGCACATGGTACAGAGGGGGACGCCAAACAAATAGAGTGTATGGCTCAGTGTAATTACCTGTCTCCGTAAGGACCGTCCGTGTGTGGGCTGCATGTGGTTTTCAAAAAAACATGGCCGCATATATAGGGCAATCAGCGTCAGGGACAGCCAATCCGGCTTGATACGCACAGGTGCCGACTGATCAAGCACAGAGGGACCCTCCGGAGTGTATGGCGCGCGGCGTTACCCCGCCCAATTATATATATATATATATAATCAAAAAAGAGCCAGCAAAAGGGTCAATGTTAGCAGCGGAATCCTGATTCTCCTATTTCATGAATATAGACATTCGGAAATGTGTATATGGCACAATAGAATGGAAGCCTAAAAAATCAGAAAGACATGTGTATATATATCATAAATCTATGTATATATCAGATGGACATACATATCTACATATCATCAAACATAAAAATGAGTGAGGTCCCATTCGTGATTCATACCTAGAGGAATTATGGTACAGAGGGAGAAGATCCAGAATACTTTGCATTTACAAAGCACCCTGAATCTATCTCCCCCTCTACTCGGTGTATAAATTCTTTCAATAGCCTGTATTTGTAATAGGCTACTATCCCCACTGTGAAGTTGATTAAAATGTTATGCCACGTTAGTGCCATCCTTTCTATGTATTACCAAGATGATCATTAAGACAGTCTCTAAGTCTCCTGGTGGTCCAACCCACATATTGAAAATTACAGGCTTTGCAAGTAATTAAATAAATAATATACTTGGTATTGCAATTAATACGTTTTCAAATTAAATTTTTTCTTGTTGGAGGTTAAACAAATTCAATCTCCTTTTTTCAAACATGGGCAACATGGGCATCCAGTGGCACAGAATTTGTAATTGCTCACAAAATCCAACCAGGTCCTACATTGGGTTTTAGATTTAAACTCACTGGGGGATTGAGCATTGCTGAGGCTAGGCTCTCAGCGGGATACCACTTTAAATCCCTTCGATAATATCTCTGCATATATGTCATCCTCAAAAAGAATGGATATATGACGGTTAAGTATGTTTTTGTTTTATTTAAATTCTAAGCTAAAGGGTGTGGAAAAAACAGAGTGAGGGATGCCCAGAGTCAGCACAAAGTAAGGAATTCCCTGAATAGGGTTTTCTATATATACTAGACTCTAAGACCATCCACATGTGACAGAAGGACATCTAGAAACGCTACTGACCTGCTGTTCATGTGTCCAGTAAACCACAGGTTAAGATCATTGTGATTAAGATACTGTAAAAACTGATCTAATGTACCTACGGTTTCTGAACAGATAAACAGCAGGTCATCTATGTACCTCCGATAAAATTTGATCCTGCCACAAAAAGGGTTTCCATATCCATAGATGCGGCTCCTCTCCCACCACCCCATGTATAGGTTGGCGAGAGACGGAGAAAAGCGAGCTCCCATGGCTGCTCCGCATCTCTGCTAATAGAAACCCCCATCAAAGGAAAAGAAATTGTGGGTCAATAAAAAATCAAGACATTCAAGGATATATTCCTGGTGTATAGATGAATAACCACTATAACGATCTAGAAAAAATTTCACTGCTCGTAAACCCAAATGATGGGGTATAGAGGAGTAGAGAGTCCAGACATCACAGGTGATCCAGGTGTCACCAGGCTCCCATGAAAAATCATGACAACTACATAAAAGTTGTTTGGTGTCTCTCAAATAGCTGGGCAGGTCCCTCACCAGGGGCTGTAGCTGACATTCAACCCACAGCCCCAAGTGCTTATTGAGGGATCCTATCCCAGCCACAATAGGATGCCCCTGAAGTGTATTTAGATCTTTATGGGTTTTCGGGAGGTGGTGAAACACCAGGATCACAGGTGATTCAGGAATCATTTTGTCAGAATTCCCAGACATACTCCTTTAGATATCAAATTAGTCAGAGTCTTTTTGTAAGATGCAGTGGGACTCCCCTTAAGTTTACTATAAGTAGTTTTGTCAGATAATTTTTGTAAAGCTTCAGATTCATACATACTAGATTTTTGAATGACTACTAAACCGCTCTTATCAGAGTTCTTAATGACAATGCTGCGATCCTGACAGAGACTGTAATCATTGTTCCAAAGAAAGATTGTCCCGATTTAATGGATTATTGGAGCGTGAAGCTAATCTCGTAAGATCTCTCTACAGCTTTCTGAAAGGTATCCAGAACTTTTCCTTTTGAATTAATTGGATAAAAATCCGAGTGTGTCTTTATGAAAATTAATATAGGAGCAACAGTATCACTAACCTCTCTTCCGCTGGATTCATCATGTAATTCCTCCAAGTCCTGGATGACACATATTTCTTTAAAATCCATGGATGTATGGGGAGATTTGGTGCAAGTGGCTGTGTCTATAATAGATTCCCAATCTTCTTGAAAGTAGTGTTTGGGTAAAGTGAGGTTACGGGCAAATTTGTTGACATCTAATATGGTATCAAATAAATGAAAGTGTTTATTTGGAAAAATGTAAACCTTTAGCCAGCAAGGAAATCTCAGCTGCAGAAAGAGCTCAATTAGATAGGTTTAAGATGTTGGTGCAATCTTCCGATGATGACCCCTCAAGTGATTGCCATTTTTTACTCCTTCTGCCCCCTCTTCTAGTTTTCTTAGTGGGCGTTTCTTCCCCCCTTGTTTTTTTCTTTTTCCCGGAGGCTCCGACATGAGGGTATAGAGTAGATTCTGCATTACCTCCAACGGCACCCTCAACTGATGAATCAGATGCAAACCCACTCACCGATCAATCAAAGATCTCTGTTTCCATAACAGAGAAGCTCACATGCCTCCCTGAACCGATGGCAGTGGATTTCTTCCTGTTTCTCTGAAAAAAGGTGGGTTTTTTCCAAACATAAACTGCATTGGATTCATAATCGAAGCTATCTCTCAAAAGTTTTTTGTTCTTATTATCGATAATACCCCTTTGTAGCTGGACGAGTTTGTCTCCTAATTTCATATCCACTTCTTTCAGAAGATCATATTCCTTAAATAGCAAAATCTCTTTCTTGATTTCCAAAATATCATGTTGCAACTTGTCAATTTCCTTAGATTTAGATTGGACAATTATCCTCATTATTTCCAATGAGCAAGTAGTGAGTGTGTCAATCCATGACTTTTTTAATTCTTCATTATCCAACTCAAAGGTAGGAAACCCTTTTTATACTTAGACCTCTTGGTACCCGCTCCAAGGATAGGTACTTATTCAACATATTTTTGTCCCAAAAACATTTCATCTCTTTAATTATCAAATTTTCAATTTTACAGAACAAAAATTTAAGAGAACCAGTCCTTTCGTCCACGGTGACACGAAGACCCTGACTAGCTACCAATCTCGATGGGTTCTCTGGTGCAGTGCTCAGGGTCCTGCTATATCTCACCCCCGCCAACGTGGAATCCCCATCAGACATAGTGCTCATAAATGAGGGATACAAAGTATACAGTTCACAGTTACTCACTGAGCATACGTAGAAATGAAATATGGGTGTGCATAAAGGTAGAATGAACGTAGCTCAAGGTGCACAGGAAAAACCGATCCCAGGTGTATGAATGTTTGATGTGGTGAGGTGCACGCCCTGTCACTGCAACAGTGTAGCAATTAGAAGAAAGATCTGGAATGGCAGCACTCTCTCCGATATTAAAGCAAAAAAATATTTATTGAAAATTGAGCACAAAAAGGGGATACAAGCAGGGGGAAGACAGAGGTTGACGCGTTTCACACCACTGAAAGTGCTTTGTCAAAACCATACAATCAAACATTATCCATAGAACCATATATACAATGATTAACGAAAAATAGATGTAAAACATCAATTATTACTAGTTCAGGGGATGAATGAAATAACTGTCCTAGATTCCGTATAACACAGAAGTTAGAAATGTGGAAAGTGAGATATAGCTAAAGAATGTGCAAAACGTGCAATTGGTATACAATGCTCATATATGATGATGTGATGATGAAATTAATAAACTAAATAAGTGAATAAATATAAATAAATGTAATAATAAAAATATATAATATAAGAAATTTGCATGGTAATATAATGATTAAATGCTTAATTTGATTGTCAATATATTATAAGATTATTTCTTTATGTCACAGGACCCCTATGTTGTGTATATAAATAACAAGTGAGGACACTTAAACCACTCCATTGGCTTAAGACAGGCAGCGCCTTTGTCCCATTAGGACTTTTTCTACTCCTACTCCACCTATTGGAGATCTAGGGAGGCAGCAGCCTTGGTTACACAAATAGTCCCAAAGCGCAGAATCCTAACACTTTTACAAGTATGAAGTTAGTTCACTTCTCAGCTTCAGGGTTGGTATACTGAGTGCTTGTGTATGCCAGCACAAAAACGCGGTAATAATTCATGATATCACACCTACTTTATGTACAGTGCCTAATATAATGCATCCTTATTGGTCACTATTAGAGTTGAGCGAACCTCTGGAAGTTTGGGTTCTGCTGGTCCGGCCGAACTTCGGGACAAAGTCCGGGTAGGGTCCGGATAGAACCCGAACGTTCGCACGGACCCCGAGCCCCATTGAAATCAAAGGGGACCCGAACTTTTAGGCACAAAAATGGCTGTAACAAAGTCCTGGAAAGCCCTAGAGGGCTGCAAAAGGAAGTAAAATGGGGGTAAGAGTAGGGCAAGTGCCCTACAAAAAAATGGGGATAGGGAAAATAAATTAAAATCAAATAAAAAAATGGGAAGGGGGTGAATGTGGAGTAGGAGCCTAAAAGGTTGACTAGGCCATGACCGTGGCAGTGTAGGTGGAAGTGGCGGTGGTAGAGGAGTAGGAGGAGGTAGCCAACATGGTATTTTTTTTTTGTATTGAGGCCTATTAAAAAAAACAAGTATGTGAATGGCTGTGTGAGTCCGGTCTAAATGTTTATTCTGCACAAGGTACAGACAAGTCTTGTGGGATCCATGCCTGATTCATTTTAATAAAGGTTAGCTTGTCCACATTGGATGTGGACAAACGGCTCCGCTTGTCTGTGATAACGCCCCCTGTCGTGCTAAACACAGGTTCCGACAATACACTGGCTGCAGGGCAGGCCAGCACCTCCAAGGCATAAAGGGCAAGCTCAGGCCATGTGGCCAATTTGGAGACCAAGAAGTTGAATGGGGCAGACCCATCAGTCAGTACGTGTAGGCGTGTGCACACATACTCTTGCACCATGTTGCTGAAATGCTGCCTCCTGCTAAGACGTTGTCTATCGGCTGGTTGTGCTGTTTGTTGTGACGGGCTGCTGACAAAGCTTTGCCACATTTCAGCCATGCTAACCCTGCCTTCTGAGGTGCTGGCGGTGGCACAGCTGCGTTGGTGGCCTCTTCCTCCTCCTCCTCTGCCTTCGCCTTGTGCTTCCCCTAAGCCCCCGGTGTCATTTGGGAATGCCCTCAGCAGCGCCTCTACCAGTGTGCGCTTGTAGTCGCGCATCTTCCTCTCACGCTCCAGTGAGGGAATTAAGGACGGCACGTTGTCCTTGTAACGGGGATCCAGCAGGGTGGCCACCCAGTAATCAGAGGAAGTTACAATGTGGGCAACTCAGCTGTCGTTGCGCAGGCACTGTAGCATGTAGTCGGCCATGTGTGCCAGGCTGCCCACAGGCAAAGATAAGCTGTCCTCTGTGGGAGGTATATCATCTGTGTCCTCTGCATCCCCCCAGCCACGCTCCAGTGATGCTCACGAGCTGTGTTGGGTGCCACCCTGCTGCAATTCCTCCTCCTCCACCTCATCTTCCTCGTCGTCCTCCAGAACTGTGCCCTGGCTTGAATATTTTTGACCTGGCCTATGCTGGTGCAGGAACCCACCCTCCGAGCCACTTGCTAATGACTGGCCTGATAACCATGGAAATGACCCCTCTTCCTCCTCCTCATCCTCCTGTGCCACATCCTCTTCCATCATGGCCTGAAGTGTTTTTTCAAGGAGACATAGAAGTGGTATAGTAACGCTGAGAACGGCGTCATTGGCACTGGCCATGTTGGTGGAGTACTCAAAACACCGCAATACGCTACACAGGTCTCGCACGGAGGCCCACTCGTTGGTGGTGAAGTGTTGCTGTTCCGCAGAGCAACTGACCCGTGCGTGCTGCAGCTGAAACTCCACTATTGCCTGCTGCTGCTCGCACAGTCTCTTGTGGGCACGTCCCATATGAGGCGGTGAGCGGGAAGGCCGAAGTTCCACTGCAGCACAGACAGGCGAGCAGCAGCAGGGTGAGAACGCCGAAAGTGTGCACAGACGGCCCGCACTTTATGCAGCAGCTCTGACATATCCGGGTAGTTTTTTAGAAAATTCTGCACCAACAAATTCAGCACATGCGCCAGGCAAGGGATGTGCGTCAAATGGGCTCGGCCCAGAGCCGCTATGAGATTTCGGCCATTGTCGCACACCACCAGGCCGGGCTTGAGGCTCATTGGGTTTATCCCCCAAACATATCAGTTTTAAAACAGCCTGCTGTCGTTTCCCCCTGGATGTGCTGATGTTGGTGGTGAAGGTGTTACACTGAGCGGATGAGTGGGTGGTCGAGGAGGAGGAAGCGCAGTAGGAGGAGGAGGCAACAGGAGGCAAAGAGAAATGCCCTGCAATCCTCAGTGGTGGGAGGACATGCGCCAAATGGCTAGCCGGCTCAGGCCCACCCGCCACTACATGTGCCCAGTGTGCAGTAAGCGGGATATAGCGTCCCTGCCCGTGCTTACTGGTCCATGTATCAGTGGTTATGTGGACCTTGCCACTGATGGCGTTGCGCAGTGCACACTTGATCTTATCCCCGACTTGTTTGTGCAGGGAAGGGATGGCTCGCCTGGAAAAGTAGTGGCGGCTGGGTAACATGTACTGTGGGACAGCCACCGCCATCAGGTTTTAGCCCGTGCTTACTGGTCCATGTATCAGTGGTTATGTGGACCTTGCCACTGATGGTGTTGCGCAGTGCACACTTGATCTTATCCCCGACTTGTTTGTGCAGGGAAGGGATGGCTCGCCTGGAAAAGTAGTGGCGGCTGGGTACCATGTACTGTGGGACAGCCACCGCCATCAGGTTTTTGAAACTGTCCGTGTCCACCAGACGGAATGACAGCATTTCAAAGGCCAGGAATTTTGAAATGCTGGCATTCAGGGCCAGGGATCGTGGGTGGGTAGGGGGGTACTTCCTCTTTCTCTCCAGTGTTTGGGAGATGGACAGCTGTAAGCTTCCATGGGACCATGTGGAAATGCTTGGGGACAGTGGTGGATATGGTGGCGTTGCTATCATATCGTCTGTTTGCTGGGTGGCAGGTGACGCTGTCACTGTAGAGGTGGAGGAAGAGGCTGAGGCAGCAGCAGAAGAGGAAGCAGGAGGAGGCCTGATGAAAAGGTCCGCTCG
>BLSH010410427.1:405928-431266 GCA_018402905.1 Glandirana rugosa | reverse complement strand
TCACTCGCATGACCCTCATTCCATGTGGGGTCTAGGACCTCATCATCCTCCACATCATCTTCCACCCACCCTTCACCACTGCCCTCCTTGTCAGTCTGCACACTGAGGCAAGCTGCAACATTTGGCACCTGTGTTTCGTCATCATCAGAAATGTGCTGCGCTGGTGTTTCCATGTCCTCATACTGCAACAGAAGTGGTTGGGCATCGGTGCACTCAATGTCTTCCACTTCTGGGGCAGCGCTATGTGGATGGCCCACGGAAAGCACACCAGGAGAGTCATCAAAAAGCATAAGAGTCTCTTGCAGGACTTGGGGCTCAGACTGCTTGGCTAATTTACAAGGGGCTGAGGTGAAAGACAGATGGCCATGGGGTTCAGGTGCCAACTCTGAGCTTTCATCAAGGGACCGGGAGGGAGACAATGTGAAGGAACTGGAGGCATTGTCACTCACCCAATCTACTGTCGCCTGTACTTGTTCTGGCCTCACCAATCGTTGAGGGGCATTCTGACCTACCATATACTGGTGAAAGTTCTGTTGGTTACCTGAGGAAGGTGTTTCCCTTGTGCGTGTAGCTGGCACACATCGACCACGTCCTCTCCTTCCAACAGGAGGTTCACCAACACCACCAACACCAGCAGCACCAGCATCACCAGCAGCACCATGACCACGTCCCTTATTTGCTCTCCTCATTGGGCCCGCAAATGTATTATGTAGCCCTATGTAAGTATTTATTAATACCAATTAATACTTTTTTTTTTTTAAACACCAACGTAGCCAGACTTTTTATTTCCGTGCAAGAAATGCACTGCTCAGACCAACAGCTGGAAGCTCTCCCTAGGAAGCTCTTAGAACTAGGAGATGATTTTTGAACAATAATGTGTCACTTACAGCAACAGCCGGTCCCTATAGGATTAGGCAATGGTTTTTGAACAAGAATCTGTCCCTCTAAGCAACAGCTGGAAACTCTCCCTTTAGAACTAGGAGGTGATTTTTCAACAATAATGTGTCACTTACAGCAACAGCTGGCCCTATAGGAGTAGGCAATGGTTTTTGAACAAGAATCTGTCCCTCTAAGCAGAAGCCTCTACCTAGTGCAGTCAGATCGCTCAAAGCAGCAGTATGTGAAATCTCAAATTACTCCCACAATCTGATCATTGTGTATGAACGTAACGATCGTTGTGTTAGGCAGGGTTTGATCTGCAATGTTTCACTCAAAGCAGCAGTATGTGAAATCTCAAATTACTCCAACAATCTGATCGTTGTGTACGATCGTAATGATCGTTGCGTTAGGCAGAGTTTAACCTGCAATCTGCAACTCAAAGCAGCGGTATTTGAAATCTCAAATTACTCCAAAAATCTGATTGTTGTGCACGATCGTAGCGATCGTTGTTTTATGCAGAGTTTGATCTGCAACTCCAAGCAGCGGTATGTGAAATCTCAAATTTCTGCTATCTGTCCTCAGAGCAACAGCACAGCAGTAGTAATCTATCTCAGGATACAGGATCAGATGTTGTTAAAATGTCTCTAATCTCTCCCTGACGCCGTCAGCTCCCTCTCCCTACAGCTAACCCAAGAGCATGTGACTGCAGCATCAAGTGACTCCAGCTTATATAGAGGCTGGGTCACATGATGCACTGGCCAATCACAGCCATGCCATTAGTAGGCATGGCTGTGATGGCTTCTAAGGGCAAACCAGTGAAACGCTTGTTGATTGGCTGCCCTGCAGCTTCTCAACACGTGGAGTAAAATACCAGAACTCCGGACCCGAAACCGAATGTTTTTTGAAATGTCCGTGTTCGGGTCCGGGTTCCGGACACCCGAAAGTTCGGTACGGACCCGAACGTTACAGTCCTGGTTCGCTCAACACTAGTCACTATAACTAGTAAATGTATATTGGGCACAGCTTGATTGGAGGGTTCAAATAAGGCTTCTGTTTACAACCCATGTGAGGTATGTTAAGGAAAAACAATGGCCAAACATTTGAAGTGGAGAAACTATCTACAGTTAGGGCTGGTTCACACCATAAAAACGCACTCCAGATTCATTCCGGATATGTTTCTGCATGCACATTTTTAACATGTTTTTGGCGCATTCCAGTGCATTTTTTTCCACTATACTAGGGTCCAGTGCATTTTCCATGCATTTTTGATCCATTCCAGTGTGTTTCAGTGCATTTTGAGGCATTTTTTATGCATTCCAGTGCATTTCAGTGCGTTTTCGATGTGTTTTACTGCATCCAGTACAGTCCAGTGCAGGTAAAATGCAACATTTTTTTAACGTTTTATAGATATTTTTAAATTAATTTTTCATCATGCTTTTTTTTCTGGAACTGAAAAGCCCTGGAACTGACTTTATTTGTGTGAACTATGCCATTGGAAACCATATAACCTACTTTCCATGCGTTTTTGATGCAGGTGTGAACTGGCCCTTACACCAACAGGGACGATAGGAATGGTTTGATGCTAAACACAGTCAATGGTTCAAGTGTTTTCCCATCTACACGATAGGTAAAGCCGCTCAGCGATGCCCCCAAAATTCAACCACTGCCGTTACCTTGTAACCTTTGTTAATGTCCCATTAGTGCAGACTGTATATGCCAAAGTTGCTTGGAAGGAATAAAGTTCTGGATAGCCACACTCCTTGAAATGCTCTTTATTCTTTCTTAAGGTTCCATACAGTACAGAACAAAAAAATGCAACCTAACGCATTTTGCAACCCTTCCTTACGGGTGCTTATTCATAGCTCAACAACAATAAAGTGATGTATGCATTATATACTATAAGTGAAAAAAGTCCAAAAACACAAGTATTCAACTAACGCCGGCTTGTTGCCTACTACACATTTCCAGTGGGTCTATGAAGAAATATAAAAAGTCCTTACTGAGATTCCTACTTACAGCAGCAAAGGTGCTGATTCCAAAATATTGGAGGACCAACAAGACACCTTCAATTAAAGAGTGGCTCCACAACGTAAATAATATATATAGTATGGAAGAAACAAAAGCCATAGCCACAGAAACCATGGAAAAATGTAATGATCTATGGCGGACATGGGTAATATTTAAATACTCTGAGGACCCGGGCACATTGACCTGTATACTTTGATCTCTCTTTTTCGCCCTTTTTTCTTTTCCTAATTTCTACTTTGACTACTTACAGCTACTGTACTGTTGAATGCTATTCAATTTTCTTGGTCTTTCTTACATTATCACTATAAATTAAGGTTGATTATTCAATAAGAACTTTATATACCTGGATACTCTGATAAGCGGGGTGGCTTTGGCGGTTGGATCAGACTGACGGAGATACCCTAACATATATTTGCAGGCCAATATGTTCTATATCCTAGTTATTAGATGGAATGTGTGTTATACGCCAGCTTCAGATTAAAAGATAAATCTAGTACATATGTATATTATCTATCTGTGGAAGATGTAGAGGATATTTCTTGTGACTTATCTGGATATATACACTGTAATTGCTTCACTGTTTTCAATAAAATCTTTATTGTGAAAAAATGTATCCCCAAAGTAACAAGGGTATCATGGTACTCTAAGGAAGGAATTCAACCAGAGGATTTCTCTGGATCTAGGATGCATGAGGATAACACCTTGCAACCACAGGGACAGCCATTCACTATACTACAAGCAGCGTGCTATCATTTTTGTGTTAAGTTACTCAGATTATAGGATACTGCTATTAAAATATTTTAAACACTTTCAATCCTCAGCAGAATGCAGCGTGGAGTTGAAAGCTATGAAAGAAGCTGCGTTCCTGAGTGTTCCTAAAAGGCACACTGCCTGTTATAAAATCACCTAAACTACAATTAGTACATCTCTAAAACCATATATTTATTGGGGTGTTTAATGATGTTTAATTTACTGAATATTGGTTTCAATTTTTTTTCTTTAAATGCGATGCCTAAAGAGAATATACAAGTGGCATTATACATATTGTATTTCCTTATTATGACCAGGACTACAGCAAATGTAAAGAGGATAAATATGAAATATTACTTGTTAATATTTTGTATTTTACAGCCAGCATTCCTATGTACAGTATATAAAGCTGTTGAAAAGATCCTTGAAAAGAGTTTTGTTTACAGACCTCAATGATCCATCCTTTGTCAGATGGCTCTGAAATTCCATCAGACAAACACAGCCTCCAAGAAGGCAGACACTGCTGGGCTCTCTTTTTAGCTAACCCACAGTGATCCGGGAATCCTTTTTAATGTAATAAATGCATATTCATTGGAAGAAAAACAGATAAATGGATATACAACAATGGTTTAAAAATACCTATAAAACCACACTGTCATATGGTTTGATCCTATCTATCATCCCCCACTGGCTAATGACTACCTATCATTTTACCTGCTGCTCTGTGCGGATGGAGGGCGCTGTCCCACTTCCAGGGGCAGGGCACTCTGCCCTCTCAGTTCTCTCCTCCTAAGCTCAATTTGTTTGAATCACCTCTTTGATGTTAACTCTAAACTTACACGGGGTTTTACTGAAATTACTATGTACGGAAATGTCTGATGCCTTTATCTGCATATTTACAAATGTGAATTATATTCTTGTATATGCTTTTTTTCTTGACAAATAAATACTTCAGTCTCAAAAAAAAAAAGTGTATGGGGACCTGGGTACTGCCCTGGGGAACATGTGGCAATGCAAAAGAGTGTTTAAAACAATCATTTTTAAAGGAGCAGTGATTTTAATGATGATTACATTGAAACAATAAAAATGAAAAATGTATTTAAAAATATCTATAAAACATTAAAAAAATTGAAATAATATCACAGAGTGTTAAAATTGTTTTTTTAATTTTAACCATATAAACCATTTTGTTGACATTTTTTAGTAAGATAGCCAAACCTTATTTTGCATATTTGCAGGGTTAGTGCATGTTGTTTGTAGATGTGGAGAAATGACCTGGGATGTGAAGTAGAAACTGATATCTGGGATAATTATACATTTGTTTATGCAAATTGTTACACTGTAGAAAATTGTTTTTATATATATATATACAAATTATGCCTTTGGCAAATCACAAGGACTAGGTTTGAAACAGTTTTTAAATAACTGAAAACCAAATGCTTTTGGGAAAAATCAGCTTACATAACCATGCAAATATTACAACCAAAATTATTTCTAAATGTATAGTTAGATT
The DNA here is from genome assembly GCA_018402905.1 of Glandirana rugosa. NCBI lineage: Eukaryota > Metazoa > Chordata > Amphibia > Anura > Ranidae > Glandirana > Glandirana rugosa. The sequence continues at coordinate 426,096 of BLSH010410427.1, read as the reverse complement.
AATGCATAATGTTCAGATTATGTTATCTTGAATTGCGCTAAAACTAGCACGACAATTCATAGAGAAAAAGTCTTGCTTAACCACTTCAACACTGAGCCTGTTTTTTTTTAGGTTCGTTGTTCACGAGTTTAAACCAGGTTTTTTTGCTATAAAATTACTTAGAACCCTCAAACATTATATATATATTGTTTTTTTCTAATACCCTAGAGAATAAAATGGCGGCTGTTGCAAAACTTTGTGTCACACCGTATTTGCGCAGCGGTCTTACAAGGGCGATTTAAAAAAAAAAAAAATCAGTTTTATGAGTTAAAAAATAAGACAACAGTAAAGTTAGGCCATTTTTTTCCAGATTGTGAAAGATAATGTTATGTCGAGTAAAATGATACCCCACATGTCATGCTTCAAAATTGCGTCTGTTCACGGAATGGCGACAAACTTTGCAACATCAAAATCTCCATTGGCGACGTTTAAAAAATTCTACAGTTTAGCATTTTTGAGCTACAGAGGAGGTCTAGTGCTAGACTTACTTCTCTCACTCTAACAATCACAGCAATACCTCACATGTGTGGTTTGAACACTGTTTTCATATGTGGGCGGGACTTATATATGCGTTCGCTTCTGCGCGCGAGCTCGCGGGGATGGGGCGCTTTAAATGTTTTTTTTTTAATTATTTATTTTACTTTTTAATTTTTATTTTTACACTCTTCTTTTTTTAAAAAAAAAAAATGTGATCACTTTTAGTCCTATTACAAGGAATGTTAACATTCCTTGTAGTAGAAAAAAGCATACCAGGACCTCCTAAATATGAGATCTGGGGTCAAAAAGACCTCAGATCTCATATTTACACTAAAATGCAAAAAAAATTTTTTTGAAAAAATGACATTCCAAAAAAAAAAAAAAAATGGGCCCTTTAAGACCATTGGGCGGAAGCGACTTGTGACGTCGCTTCCGCCCTGCCATGTTTTGGATCCGAGTGAGCGGCTTCAGCCGCTCAGTCAGCTCACGGACACTGGGGGGAACAGACACGATCATCTCTGCCGCTGCCGGCGGGTCCCGAAAGCGGCGGGAGGGGGGCGGGCCTCTCACACCGCTGATAAAAGTGATCTTGGGGTGTATCGCCACTGAGACCACTTTTGTCCCTTGCAGAATTGTCTGCACTAAAAGAAGATACCGGGGTTATGATAGCTATCTGCTACCATAACAACGGTATTCCACTTCAAAGTGACCGCCGTCATATGACAGCGTTGGTCCGGAAGTGGTTGATAAAGATCAATTAAATAATCAGCTCGGTGATATATTAGGCATCCGGACTGCCTCTGCCTGCCAGATTTGGAATACTGAAAGGAAGCTGTTAAGTCATGAGTTTTTGTAGCATTTAACTAGTTTACACCCTGCCTGCAAAAGCGGTTTGGTCCCTCTGCTGAGGAATGTACAAGGCTTGGGACTGGTTTCTATAACCTGTCCTCTGTTATCAGTTGATTACATTTTATAGTTTTCATCAACATTTCTATTTGAATGACTTCCTACAATGATGCAGAGATCAAGGGTCAGCAGTAAGTGATGAAGAGTTAAGTGGTCAGCAATGACTCAGGGGTCAGTCGTAAGTGACACACAGCTCAGGGGTCAGTATTAAGTGATGCAGAGTTCAGAAGTCAGTAGGGACTCAGGGGTCAGAAGTAAGTGGTGCACATAACAGCAAAAACAACTCATGCACAATGGTGCGATATTGGTCTTGCTGCCCTCCAGGATAGGGGATATCCCAGATATACTAGATAGTAAAAAGAGAGAGGGCGCACCAGCCTAGTGCATTATCCTAAGAGTTTTATTGTTAAAACCAAAGATAAAAAACACTCATAAACATGTGGGTAAAAAACACCTGAAGAAGAGAGCTCTGAAGAAAAAGGTAAGCCTTCAAAATGCGTCAGCTGGTAGCAGCCCGACGCCCTCCCTTTTGCCATCTCGAGACTGCTGTCTGAACAGAACTGAATACCATGATTTGGCGGCTATGAAAGGCATTCTTTACCCACATATTTGTGAGTAGTTTTATCTTTGGTTTTAACTATAAAAACTCTTAGGATAATGTACTAGGCTGGTGCGCCCTCTCTTTTTTATTGTAAGTGATGCACAGTTCAGAGGTCAGTAGTAAATGATGTAGAATCTTAGGGGTCACTAGTAAATGACAGAGTTAATATGTCAGTAGTAAATTATGCAGATGTCAGGTCTTAGTTATAAGCCACTTACTACTAACCCCTAAACATGTGTCCCAATGTCTTATGTTGGGCCCCGCCCCTTCCACTTTACTTCCACAGATACTGTGCTCCACATTCTCTATTTAACACTGTCTCATTCTATAATATGTAAGTCAACTCAGAATCTATGTAACCACATTTCTTTAAGTACTGCTTAATATTCAGCGCAATTAGAAACATGCCAACATATAGTTACATAGTTACATAGTAGGTAAGGTTAAATAAAAACAATAGTCCATCCAGTTCAACCTGTGTAGGTGTATATGTGTCAGTGTATAATTATTTCCCATATACCTGTATGTTGTGTTCTTTAAGATGCGAGTCTTTTAAAAATATCCATACTCCCCGCTGCCACCACCAATTGTGAAAGAGAGTTCCACATCTTTATTGCCCTGACATTGAAAAAAACCCTGTGCTGGCATTATGTGGCCCCGTGTCCTCTTACACTCTCGGAGGCTGAATAGTTTTTTCTCTTACGTTCACTGACAGACGCAGCCCTTCATTGACAAGTGGGGTTTATGCTCATCCTACTAGGAGTAGACTAGGCAAATAGAAAAAAAGCAAGCTGACCCCTCCCAGGGGGCTGTCCTCACTTCAGCATATAACCCCCCTGCTCTGTATAGCATATCAGTTTTATTATGCCTAGTGCAAGGAGTTAGACCTGGTTCCCTGCTGGGACCTGCGGTTCCACAGATTGTTCTTTCTTTGGAAGCTATCTGATGAAGACTGCTATCAAGTAGCCAGCTGGGGCATAGAGGATATCTTGAATCCTGAACTTTCCCCAGCACGGCTGACTGATGCGAGCTACCTTTGGCACTGGCAGGGTCCACCGCATCGTACCCGTTCCATGCGGGAAGCCAGTGGGTGACCCCCACTTGCACCCAGTGACCGGGCTCTGCTCATGTCCAGGGGCGCTTGGCTGCAGCATCCCTTTCCGCCAGATGGGAGGAAGGTCTGCAACCGGGTGGCTACCCGCTACACCTGTCGGATTGGTGAGTGACCCCCTCTCTCCACCCGGGGTGTGGAGTGGGGGCTGGGCTTTTTTTGTAGCGGACTGTCTGGCCGGTGGAGGTTTCCTGGGACTACAGATCGCCGTTGGTGTCTTTGCTCGGGGTCGCTTCGCTCCTACACCCTCCCGTCCCCCGCACCGCACCCAGCACTCTCAGGCCACCATGCGGCGATCTGCCACCATTTTGATGCGGAGTGCCGCCATTTTGCCATAGCCGCCGCCATTTTGTGGGCTATTTTGGCCTCTAGTGTCAGATTGGCGGCCATTTTGCCGTAGTCGCAGCCTGTGTAACAGGCTTTGGCCTCTTGTGACTGCTCGGTGGCCATGTTTGATGTGCCTGTGGATGAAAAACGTGCGGACGACGCCACTTCTCCCTCTTTCACTCTGGACAGCGTGGATGGCACATGGTGGCGCAGGCTCCTGACTGGCAGCAGGCACTCCTACTGGGACGCAGCGCTTAAAGGGCAATCACTAACAGCAAGTATAGCTGGGCTCTCCCTGGAGTGCTGGCAGTGGTGGGTGCAATCCTCCTGGGTGTCTCTTTTGTCACAGAGTTTTAAGATGATTGTAGAATGTACAATCATCTTAAAACTGTGTGATAAAAGTTTAAATTAGCTGGGAAAAGCCATATCACTGTTCTTAGAACAGTGATCTGGCTTCTCCCCGCTAATTGATAGTTTTCACACACAGTTTGCAGATGTTCTAAGAACAGGGATATGGCTTCTCCCGGCTAATGTATACTTTTCTCACAGAGTTTTAAGATGATTGTAGAATGTACAATTATCTTAAAACTGTGTGATAAAAGTATAAATTAGCTGGGAGAAGCCATATCACTGTTCGAACAGTGATATTGCTTCTCCCCGCTAATTTATACTTTTCTAACACAGTTTTAAGATAGTCCACATCCACCTCCATTTTTGATTTTTTTATGTTTTTTTTTTTAATTATTTAAAGCTATTTCCCTATCCCCATTTCTTTGTAGGGCACTTGTCCGACCCTTACCCCCATTTTCCTTCCTTTTGCAGACCTCTAGGACTTTCCAGGACTTTTTTACAGCACTTTTCATAACTTTTAGTAAAATTACCAGAACCCCGGACCCAAACCCGGACTTTTTTGAAAAGTCCGGGTTCGGGTCCGGGTCCCGGACACCCAAAAGTTTGGTACGGACCCAGACTTTACAGTTCGGGTTCGCTCAACACTAGTCAGCATCTGCGGATGCTGCTTTTGGCCGTAAAGTTTTACAGGTGGCTGAGTAGGCGCGGCTGGCGCCTCCTGAGAGGATTCTGCTGGGTACAGTTGTTGTTGTTTACCCACCCCTCTTGAATGACACTGCTTTGGGACATGTCCACTTGTCAATGAAGGGCTGTGTCTGTCAGGGAATGTAAGAGAAAAAGGGATTTTATTAAGAACTTACCGTAAAATCCTTTTCTCTGAGTTCACTGACAGAAGCAGCAACCACCCCTCTGTGTTGCGTTTGTACGGCTTGTTACAAACTGATATGCTTTACAGGGCAGGGGGGTTATATGCTGGAGTGAGGAACGCCCCTTGGGAGGGGTCAGCTTGCTTTTTTTCTATTTGCACAGTCTACTCCTAGTAGGATGAGCGTAAACCCCACTTGTCAATGAAGGGCTGCGTCTGTCAGCAAACTCAGAGAAAAGGATTTTACAGTAAGTTCTTAATAAAATCCCTTTTCTCCTACACTGGGATCACCATTGGTGTATTTGTAAATCACTGGCATGTCCCCTCTCAAGTGTCAACTCTCCAGTGAGAATAAATTTAGTGCTTGTAGTCGTTCCTCGTAATTGATGTGCTCCGGTCCCCTTATTAATTTTGTTGCCCTTCTTTGGACTCTGTCCAGCTCCAGCACATTTCTTCTGAGGACTGGTAACCAGAACTGGATGGAATACTCCAGATGTGGCCTAACAAGAGTTATAAAGTGGCAGAATTATAGTTTTATCCCTATAGTATATCCCATGTTTTATGCATGCAAAGATTCTGCCGGCTTTGGTAGCTGCAGCTTGATATTGCATGCTATTGCTCAGTGTGTCATCTACTAGGGCCCCCTTGTCTTTCTCTATCCTTAATTCCCCCAGAGGTTCTCCCCCTAGTGAGTAGTTTGCATTTGTTTTTCCCCCAAGTGCATTACTTTGCATTTCTCCACATTAAACCTCATTTGCCATGTGGTTGCCATGTGGTGGTGGTTCTATATCCTGATGTGAAGTTATTGCCCTGCTTATTTATGTGTCGTCCGCAAAAACAGAGATTGAGCTATTAATCCCATCGCACTGCACACACTACATTTTGTCGTACACAGCCCAGGAGGCCAAACTTATACTGTAGTCTTGCATACAGGCACACTGCTTTTGGGAAACACCGCTGATAATATTCGTGTTTTTTAATATATGTACCTTTTACGTTCATTTACATTAGTATCCGCCTTCTCTCTTCCTTTCCCTTTGGTAATTATTAAACTGGGTGTTCACATAAAATTAAGTAGTTGTCATCATATCAATATAGTCTGCCCTTGTTGTAAATTGTAGTTTTTATATGTTGTATATCATTGTAATCATGGGGTAGGGGCATGATACAAAGTGAAGCTGAATAGGCTCCTCTAAAATAATATTCAGCATGTAAGTCAGAGAATGATATATATCCCTTAATGCTTGAAATTGCAGTTATGTGCCCTGACTGCCGATTTAATAAACTTACTTCTTGTAGTGTTAGTGGTAGTTAAAATTAAAGTTGTAAGACATTTAACAAAGTCGTGCTATAAAAGGTTCAAAATGTAATCAAAGTTGATTTTATGTTACCAAGGAAATGTTCACTAGTTCAAAATTACCCCACAGCCTAATTGAGTCATTTCACCATACAATTTGAGACTGCTAAATGTAGCTAATAAATATCTCATATTATCAGTTTGCCATTTTATTTTTATATATTTCTATCTTAATATACATAAGAGAAAATGCCTATATATTGGATTTAATTCACTTCTGCAATCTTTCTTAGAAATATCAATTGGCTAAAATAAACTAGTGCAGAATTTGGGTATTTTTCAGGATGTTTACATTACAGTGCAAGTAAACAAATTTTCATCTTTCTTTAAAAGGTATCCTTTATACAAAGCAGCACAGATCATTCCAGTATAATTGCAGTCAGTCTCATGTAATATGACAAGCTTGAAACTGACGTTGAATTTTAATGTATTTTGATAGCAGTAACAAGTTAATAAGAATTTTATTAATATGAAAATTGACAATCTGACAAGTTATTTACTGTTAATTTACCATGTCTAAAACATTCAGTATCTTACCACTAAAATGTAATACCTTTTGGAAGAAGAAACACTGAGCCAAACTAAACATGAAAAACACAGCTTGCATATGATTGTTTTTATATGTTCATTACACATATTTTTGTTTTCTGGAAGAACTACATATAAACAGTAGATACTATAGAAACATTTTAAATGAATATATATATATATATATATATATATATATATATATATATATATATACAGTAACTCACAAAAGTGAGTACACCCCTCACATTTTTGTAAATATTTTATTCCATCTTGTATAACTGTGTAAATTTGCTGTCCCCTCAAAATAACTCAACACACAGCCATTAAAGTCTAAACCGCTGACAACAAAAGTGAGTACACCCCTAAGTGAAGCTGTCCAAATTGTGTTAAATTTGGTGTTATTGCTCTCTCACTCTCTCATACTGGTCACTGGAAGTTCAACATGACACCTCATGGCAAAGAACTCTGAGGATCTAAACAAAATAATTGATGCTCTACATAAAGATGGCCTAGGCTGTAAGAAGATTGCCAAGGCCCTGAAACTGAGCCACAGCATGGTGGCCAAGGCCATACAGTGGTTTAACAGGACAGGTTCCACTCAGAACAGGCCTCGCCATGGTCAACCAAAGAAGTTGAGAGCACATGCTCAGCGTCATATCGAGAGGTTGTCTTTGGGAAATAGACGTATGAGTGCTGCCAGCATTGCTGCAGAGGTTGAAGGGGTGGGGGTCAGCCTGTCTGTGCTCAGACCATACACCACACACTGCAGCAAATTGGCCTGCATGGCTGTCATCCCAGAAGGAAACCTCTTCTAAAGATGATGCACAAGAAAGCCTGCAAACAGTTCACTGAAGACAAGCTGAGTAAGGACATGGATTACTGGAACCATGTCCTGTGGTCTGATGAGACCAATATAAACTTATTTGGTTCAGATGGTGTCAAGCATGTGTAGCGGAAACCAGGTGAGGAGCGCAAAGACAAGTGTGCCTTGCCTACAGTCAAGCATGGTTGTGGGAGTGTCATGGTCTGGAGCTGCATTAGCGCTGCCAGCACTGGGGAGCTACAGTTCATTGAGGGAACCATGAATGCCAACATGTACTGTGACATACTGAAGCAGAGTATGACCCCCTCCCTTCAGCCTGCAGGGCAGTTTTCCAACATAATGACCCCAAACACACCTCCAAGATGAAGCTGAGTGTAAAGGTGATGGACTGGCCTGGCATGTCTCCAGACTTAAACTCTATTGAGTATCTGTGGGGTATCCTCAAACGGAAGGTGGAGGAGCGCAAGGTTTTTAACATCCACCAGCTCTGTGATGTCGTCATGGAGGAGTGGAAGAGGACTCCAGTGGCAACCTGTGAAGCTCTGGTGAACTCCATGCCCAAGAGGGTTAAGGCAGTGCTGGAAAATAATGGTGGCCACACAAAATATTGACACGTTGGGCCCAATTTGGAAATTTTCCCTTAGGGGTGTACTCACTTTTGTTGAAGGCGGTTTAGGCATTAATGGCCATGTGTTGAGTTATTTTGAGGAGACAGAAAATGTACACTGTTATACAAGCTGTACACTCACTACTTTACATTGCAGCAAAGTGTCATTTCTTCACTTCACATGAAAAGATAGAATAAAATATTTACAAAAATGTGAGGGGTGTACTCACTTTTGTGAGATACTGCATGTGTATATATATGTATATATATATATATATATATATATACACACACACACACGCACACACTATATTGTCAAAAGTATTGGAACGCCTCCCTTTACTTGAACATGAACTTTAATGGCATCCCAGTCTTAGTCCCTAGGGTTCAATGTTGAGCTGGCCCACACTTTGCAGCTATAACAGCTTCAACTCTTCTGGGAAGGCTGTCCCTAAGGTTTTGAGCAGTGTCTATGGGAATGTTTGACCATTCTTCTAGAAACATATATGACCACATATTTGATGATTGAAGCTCCCTGCCAGGTCCCTGTTGTCCCGGCTTTCTGATCACTTTTAGAGCCTATGGCTGCCAAGGGTGTCTAATAGCATGGATTTTCCAAGTTGGTGCAGATGTTTTCCTGTGCATGCGTATGACGTCAGTGAAATGGGATATTTAGCAGGAATGGGATATTTAGCAGACTATGCAGCCCCTAAATTAGTACACTTAACTTTCAGCAGAGCTCAAGTAGAATGAAGTTAGAAACTCAGAAAAAGCATTTCAAAATGACCCATAGTGTCCCAAATATGGCCAGAACCAAATGGAGTGTGATGGAAATACATCATAACACAATGGGATGGCTACAGGAAAAGTGGCTCACGAGGGACCCCCCTAATCGTTCTGGTATGGAGCCTCTAAGTTGAGCCTTAACGGGGGGGCCAACTCAGGAGCATAAAAACAGTACAACCATATAAACAGTAAAATGAATTCCAGCTAGGGTCGGCAACTGCCTCCAGTCAACAGCAAGATGGGTAAGAAGGCATTGTATGGCGGGAAATGTTCTGAATGTGGAGATTTTTCATGCACCCCCAGTTGTCAAGGTCTTCAAGCTTACGCTGCAGCTCCATAGGCTGGTGAGAGTGCATAAGGGTGTCTTCCTGGATGTCCCAGAGACCTGCCTTATGGCAGCCCACTTTCTCCTCAACTTCCTCTAAGCCGTCCGCCACCCCCCCTGAGCTCCTCTTTGAGGTTTGAAACGGCTGCGGAAAAGGCGCTCTTGATATCGGAGATCCGTGTTACTGGGCATCTGCTGGATGAGTGATAGGACCATGTGTGGATCAGTCTTAAATTTGAGTTTCACAGGTTATTCTGTCTGCCAATGAGAATTTGGGGAGGGAGAAGGGCTGCCAGGGCCATTTTTGTGTTTTTTGCAAACATGCTTAAACAATAATTTTAGGCTTGAAGAATAACTAAAACCCGCATAGGCCCTGCATTTTTAGTAAAACATGCACTTACTATTCTATAAAGTTAATTTTAGGAGAAACAAACACAATATACTGCACATATATTTGTGCAATATAAAAGATGAGATTGTGCCATGTAAATGGATACCAAACATGTTAAGCCTTAAATTTACACGTGCCGTGAAATAACAGCAAACTTCTGTACCCTAAATTCTCCATAGGGTGACAATTTAAAACACTCTCAGAATTATTCATCTCACTCTAGTGTGTGCAGTGGTGCGTAACATATATGATACTTTATCAGAGTTTTCATACATGTGTTTAAACGTGTATGTGCGTGTACATGATGATGTGCTCAAAAGTTTTGGGGAGATTTAAGTACTTGGGTGTAACCTTAGAGTATATGTAAACCCTCACTTTGTAAAAGAACCCAGTCAGTTGAAAATAGGAATGAAAAATAAAATGTTTGTGTGTATATATATATATATACACTGTATAAAAAAAATGTAAATACCTTTTTTCTCTTTTTTATAAGTGATCACATTTCATCTGTTCTCAGCTGCATAAGAGCTAGGACAGGAGAAACAGCAGCTCACTGATCTTCCCAGTGCATAGCTGTGCAGTCATGCCTAGTGTGGTCAGTTTTAATAGGAAAGCAGAGGGACTTGCAGGAACACCAAGTATTTCACACAAAGGAAGCAATACAAAGGGAACATGCTACTTTTTCAAACAAGTACGTGGTACCATAGGCACATATTAGGAATATGAAATGTCAGGTTTACATATTCTTTCATTTTCTACATTTTTTACCTAACTTTATTTTAATTGCATCATATTTGCTTAGACAAACTCTGTTTAATGAGACATCAAGGGTAAATTCGACCCCTGATGTCTCACCACCTTCAACTGAAGCTAATGGAGCACAGATTTTGGCTTGTGGCTGGAGAAAGTGACAGCTGAACCTGGAAATGATATAATGCATAAAGCTTCCATGTTCACTCTAGCTAGGAGAGATCACCAAACAGATGTCCACTGGTCTCCTGAATGTGGGACTAAAGACCGCAGGAAAAATGGCAGGGGGTTGCGCTGTGGGGGCACTACCAAGGGTCCATGGAAGTGACGTGGTGGCTGTACAGCCACACAATTGCTTTCATTTGACAGCTAACAGTTAGCTATGGCACATGTCTGTGACAACTAAAGGATTAAGCAAAGTTATGATCACTTTATATAAATACATAAGTAGTTAATATGGTAAACTGGATGCAAAGTTGTTTACTTTGGTCGCATTGTAAATGACAAGGGGTCCTCTTTGCATTTGGGTTTAACCACAGCATGTAGAAAAAGCTTCTTTAGAGTAGGAACTGTGAAAATATGGAATAGACCTCTGGATGAGCTAGTTCTAGCCAACCCTTTAGATTGAAAAAATGCTGGATGTGTTTATGAATTCATAACATAAAACTGGCTAATATCTGTAGGTTGTTTAACCAGGGAGTATTAATGATTGCTGTAGGGGACCAGGAAGGATTATCTTTCTCTAGTGGAGCATATTGGACCATGCTTTATAAGGGTTTTTTTCCTTCTGCTTGGTCAGCTGTCAGTTTATAGTTCTGCAGATGCAATGTTTTAAATGTATTTTTGTCTTTTTGTTAAAGCTGATGGACATATGTGTCTTTTTTCAGCCTAACTACATACATAACATGTAACATGGAACAGTCAGTTGATGGTCAGTTGATGTCACTAAGGCTAGTAATAGCTTTGAAAGAAAAATAGTTGTGCTTCGTGTATACTTTGTGACTTCAGACCCATAGGAACCCTGGAATCCTCAATAGGATTGTGTGTTAAAAGGAGTTCTATGGTTGCAACATATACTTTCATTTATGATATCTGCATTGTAAGGGAACCTAGATGTCCTTCTTGCATCAGACAAGATATTGTTTTTCAAATAAATTCTTATTTCACATCTGATGGAGCTGATACACAAAATACAAACTATGCTTCAGGAAAATGTGTTATTACTTATAGAAGCCAGTCAAAACCATGCTACTAGTTCTGCAATGCAGACTTAAAACCAAAACAATTGATATGGAAAACATAATAGCTTTCTGTGAAATGTTTCTGTGATACTGTGTATAACACAGTGTATTTGTAATAAGCTATGATTCGCAAGCATGACTCAAAATCATATCATTCAGTGACCATATCATACAGGGTTTATCATTAGAATAATGTTTTGCCTGATGGAAAACGAGAATGTATATAATGAATTATAATGTTTTGTCTGATGTGGGATAAGATTATGCTTACAATGGAATATAAATGCTCGTACATCAAGCTCAAATGTAAGTTTTTTTTAATGCTCATTAAGCTTTTTTTGTGTACCTTTTTAATGTATTGAACAAATCTTTACCTTTAAGAATATTTAGAAATTAACTCTAGGCATTATTAAACAATGTAATCATTTTATTCAAATCAATTCATGGCATTAAATATTCATGAAATAAATTGTTAGATAAAATTGAAAATTCATCTAGTTCATACACTTGTATTTATCCTTACATCAGCCTTCTGTAATATCCTATGCATATATACTCATTAGAGCATGAAAGCTCCAAAGCTCCAGTTCTAGGAGTCAGTCAAGCTCTGCCACAGTGCATTTGTATTAAGAGAGAACATTCTGACAGAAAGTGAGAGCTGGCGACTCAACATGGGGCTGATCCTACATTACTGTCCAGTGTGTGTGTTCTTGTCCAAGCTGTTCTACTGCTGCATTGGAGGTCAAAGATCAGGCCATGCTGACTGACAGGGATGCTTGGATTACATAACTGGGTGCAGAGAATTATAAATCTTTAGGTAGAAATAGATCCATGCAACTGAACATTTGACAGTATTCCTGGAACACAACTTTAAGTAACAAAATATAAAAACTGTATTTTATCAATTGCAGTTAGAAAGTAACTTATCTGTTTTGAATTTACAACAAGTTCTTTAATAACTGCATTACCAAGCATGAGTTATCATGCTCAAGTTCTTCAATTTCTATTTCCTTGAGCTAGTTGATGAATTTTCTATAGCATTTCTAAGAGAATTATCAATAACTTATACTGTGTTATAGGAATGATGCACTTCATCTTGGCTTAGTATGAGGACACTGTTAAGATAACTTTGCAATTTAGCTATCAATATATATATTACCTTGTGGGTTGTAGCTTCTAAAAACACAATATATTGCACTGAAACTCATGAGTTTGTGTAAATCACATATAGCTTAGAGGAATAATTATACCCCTGAGGAATTAATGTTTTTATTAATTCTACATACTGTATGTACTCCAAGTGAACACTTATTTCCTAGATGCTGGATAATAAAAATCTCAGAATAGCTTTGCCCTTTATCCTCTTTCAACTTTGAAAGCACCCTATATGATAAAGCTCAGAGATCTGGATTGGGGGTGTGTTCAGCTGCACTGATCTGCACTGTTCAACTCGGGCTCAACACAAAGGTCATTGAAAAAAAATTGTTTCAAATATGCCCTGTTCACTCCTGCTTTGGTGCTTTGGTGGACATTGCATAAAAAGTCTGCATTTCTGCATTTTTATGCAAGGCACACACAAAATTTGTTGCAACGCACAACAGCATATAACAGGGTTCTGCTTAGAGTTAAATAAAGTGTTTTTGTAACTTTAAATAAAGTTAAAAAAAGAAAAACACTACACTGTGGTGCCGTGAAGCAGCACATTGCTGCTCATGGACACAATGCACACGATCATAGCTGGCGTAAGCTGGCACTGTTACAATTTTGCAGATGAATGCATTATTTGATGTCAATTATTGTGTTGTGTAGCAAATGTTAATGTTTTAAAGCACTTTGTTAAATGTCCTATTTGATATCCCCTTAGGTTGTTGTATTTTTTTCTTAGATGCTATGCTAATGCAGAAATTCTCTGATTAACACAATAAAATTGGGTATAAGTATGGACTATAATAAATACATTTATTTTACAGAAGTCACTTTACAAACAACATAAATAACACTCATATTGGGATATGAACACACTAAGACATTCCAATAAATTTTTAAAATTTAGGGGGTGCATGTGTGCAGCACCTTCCTGACAAGCTAGACATGACTCTTACTGTAGCATTTCAGTTGTCTGTCTGACAGAGAGAGATGAATTGGTTTCCACCAGCTCCAAAATCAAGCATAAGCCAAAAACAATCTGGGAGGCACTGGCCCGCACTTCATCAAAGATGGAGGTCGCGCCTTCTCCTCGGCACTCTCCAGCCTCTACACAACAAGAGCTGGCCATCCCGGACACCGCTAAGGATGATGATACATCTTCTCATGTGAGTAGTAGCCCTGACTTGCCTCTGTCAGGCCTCACACTGCATGACTTTTTGAAGCAAATTGAATCCATGCTTGATGCATTCTACATAACTGACTGCCTTTCTCGTGAGATTAGATAACTAGGCCAGCGCACTACAGAGTTAACAACCGACATGGATGACAAGGAATTCAAAGTGCGAGAACAAGTTCAGCTTGTTGAAGAACTCCAGGAGAAAAATAGAATGCTTCTATTTCACCTGGTCACATGCCTGATGAAGGGGTCCTGTGTGGCTCTGAAATGTTGCTCTCTGATGTAATGATGTGATCTTTGATTAAAACTTTGGACTCATATTTGGAGATCCTGGTGTACTGGTGACATTACTTTCTTTGATGACATATGGTTCCAGCCATTGGTCGCTTTAGCACCCACTTTGAAATACAGCCATTTTCACATGAACGTGTGTGTTGGGAATATTGCTTTGGTATCTCAAATAGAAGACACAGAAAACAGATCTTGTAGATCTAACCTGCGTCTTGGAGGGCTGCCAGAAACCATCATTGACCTTCAATCTACAACAACTGCTCTATTTCAGGAGCTCATGCCATCGCTCCTTATAGAGCATTTATAAATGGACAGAGCACACCATGCATTGACCAAATGGGTCCCTGATGGCCCTTCCAATCACATAATGGTGACATTTCACTTTTATCACACACACATGGGAACAGCTCATGGCAGCCGCCAGAGCCAAAGATACCCTCTCCTTCGAAGGCAATTCCTTCCAAATTTTTTCTGACTTGGCCCCTCTTGCAAAACAAAGGGGAATGAGACTGCAGCTCCAGGTACTTAACCGACACCAGATCCCTTATCGCTGGTGTATTCCATTTGCCATGCAAATTACTTACATTGGAGAACAATACACCAGTTCTTCTCCAGACCACTTGCACCAACTTCTGATTGATCTCCAACTGACAACCCGGACCAGGCGCAGTTGCTTCAAACCCATAAACAGAAGATCTCTGTTACATGCTCTATCACTCCACAGCATATGCCTAATGGGTTGACTCCCAATAATAAAAGAACCCCAGCTCGCCAGACAGGACAATGCTCCCAATTGCAGAGAGTCTTCACACCTGGATGACTGTTCTCTGTATCTCTTGCAAGTTTGTCATATTTCACCATTTCATTCTCTCACGTTACCATAGTTATTAGTTTTTATTGTTTTAGCCAATTTTCTAGTATGAGGCATTAATCCCCCATTAATTGTTTTTTTTTGTTTCTTACATATTAAGCTATGACAGACCCCTATTGAACATTTCTGTATGTTTTCTCTTAGTTTGGGATAACCTATTTGATGCTATATGGCTCTCTCGACAACTGTTTCACATTTAACCGCATGTTAAGCAGCATTTCTTCTTTTTGACCCAGTCATAGTGCTCAGTTAATTATTGCACGTTATATTTACCTGTTTATATGCCTAATTGTTTGCTTTTGTTTTTTTTGTTTTTTTAATCAGACGATTAGGCCAGGGCCTCCTATCTCCCTTTACCACTCAAGTAGACAGCCCCCTTATTACTTAGCATTAGTTGCCACAATAACATCCCTGGCATTGGACTTTATCACAACTATGGAGATCCTGGCCCAGCCTTCTACGTTTCTCTTTTACAATCAGATTCGTTTGTTATACTGACTTTAAACCACTGTTGTGCTTACTATTGTAGCTGTATGTGACTCAATCAGGCACTTCTACCTCCTCCCCTTACCCTTCCCCCCTTTCCACATTTCCCTCCTTTCCCTGTCCCCCTTACCTCCTGTCCTTTTTCCTCTTTCTCTCTTCTCCCCCTCCCCAATGAATGTGTCTGTCACCTATATTGGCGAGTCACCTCCATTCTACAGACTTGTATTCAGGAATCTCTATATATTTTTGTGTCTTTTTGTTGCTATGCATTTTCCTCTTTTTTCTACTGGCAATAGTCACTGCACCCTGACTTGATTCCCTCTCCTAACCACTATGTTTTTTTGGGGGATGGATTGGTACTTCTGGATGATCAAACTCAGATGTTTATCCTGGTCCTTTCCATTTTGTATGTAATTACTACTCAGAGTTTCTCTCTAAACTTCTTTTTTCTCTGGACTTTTTGAGGCTAATTATCCTGTGATGCTTGCCCACTTGACCTCATTTCTGATCCGCTGGTCTTCCTTACATATATCCTGGATGGGGAAGAGAATGTGATCTGTCATCACCACAGTGTTATACCTCCATCTGTAATATTTGTATAGAGAGAGGAGAAATTGTTCCTGGGATTTTGAATGAGGTATAACACTTGCAAGAAAAGAGTACGGAACATATAAAAAAAAATATGTTTTTATTTGTACACTGAATAAAACATTACATGATCATATAGTGTCATAGAGGTTGCAATCATCTGGCCGACAGGGGCCAATGTAAAAGAGCTGGCATAATACATGATGACTGAGGTAGAAAATCATGAATATACAGTACATAGTAAAATCAAATCAAAATGAATGATTACATGATGGATGGTACAAAAATCAATTCATAGAAGCATTGGTAAGATGCAACGCGTTTTGTGGCACAATAGCCACTCATCAGGAGTGCAATGCTGTGTTTGTTGTAGCTATAGACATGAATAAAGTAGTATGTTAGTCAAACTCCTTATGAATTAAGGGAGGAATGTAATGGAAGGTAAGATATGTAACTTACATGTAGGCTTAAGAAAGCATAGCCTATACTACTGTATTCATGTCTATAGTCACTGGAGGAGTGCTTGTGCACTCACTGTGTTCCGGAGGAGCCAGGGAGCAGGTAGGGCAGACTCGATCTCCACCAGCTACGCGTGATTGCTCCCCTGCTGTGACAGAACGGAGGTCCGTGTATGTAAACACGGATCGCCGTTCTGACAGAGGGGGAAGGGATGTGATCACAGGCTTCCTGTATATGGAAGCCATGATCACTTCCCTCCCCCTGCCAGCCAGCCCACATACAGTTATAACACACTGAGGGAACACAGTTAACCACTTAGAGAGCCCCCTGCAGGTTAACCCCTTCACTGGCAGTGACATTTACACAGTAATCAATGTATTTTCATAGCATTGCTCGCTGTATAAATGACAATGGTCCCAAAAAAGTGTCAAAAATGGTGCGACATGTCCTCTGCAATATCGCATTCTAGTAAAAAATAAAAACAAAAACAAAAAACCCATAAATGAATTCTCATCATTCCTAAACTTTTGCGCAAACCAATCAGTAAATGGCGATTGCAATTTTTTTTTTTACTAAAAATATGAGGAAGAATATAAATCGGCCAAAACCAATGAAAAAAAGTAAGACATTTTTGTTTTTTTTTTGCAAAATTGTCGCTCTTCTTTTGTTTATAGCGGTGATCAGAAATGAGACAGAGGGGATCAAATACCAGCTAAAGAAAGCTCTATTTGTGGGAAAAAAAGAACACAAATTTTGTTTGGGTACAACATTGCACGACTGCGCAATTGTCAGTTAAAGCGATGCAGTGCCGAATCGCAAAAAGTGCTGTGGTCCTAAAGTGGGAAATCCTTCCGGAGCTGAAGTGGTTAAACTAATAAATTAAATAAAGTGACCAAAATAAATAAAATAAATTAATCAAAGTAGCTGTTAAGAGGTGGCAGTTGATCATTGCTGATATCTGGATAGGGAACTTTTTGACAATTTTGGTTAATTGCACAAGTCACTTTTATGGTGATTGAAGTGGAAGTACTAGTGGAGGGGTTGCATCAAATCCGCTACCTTTCACATCTATGAACTTTTAGCATTCATTTTGCACAATATATGAGATAGAGTTATGATTGTTATTGTTGCATGTTTATATACAGTTTTTTTCAAAAGTGAAGTAGCTGTGAACAGGTTGGAGGAGACCTGCTTTACTCACAAATGTGTGTACAGGCAGTCCACGGGTTATAAACAAGATAGGGTCTGTAAGTTTGTTCTTAAGTTAAATTTGTTTGTAAGTCGGAACAGGTACATTTTTTAACTGTAGCTTCAGCAAAAAATAAACCTATTTTTAAGCTTTTTGGATAGCATAGGGAAGGGTTAAGCCCTGTAATGTTTGTTTTGCTGTCTACGTTTCTGTTCAGAAGATTTCATCTCACTTCTTGTCCCAATGATAATTGGATTTTGAAAATTTTGGGTTGTTGTGGAAACAAACCTTGGTGATAAAGCATCAGAGGAGACACCATTTTGCCATAGCAACTCTTACAAGAGTGAATTTCCCTTCCTAGGGGTAGGTTTCCTCTCACTTCCTGTTGTCTCCCTCTGTTTGTAAGTAGGAGTCGTTTGTAAGTAGGATGTTTGTAACTAGAGGACCGCCTGTATATATAATTTTGTATATGATTTAGCAAGTTGAATTTTATTTACAGATTTGGTCAAATATTAGTGGAGTTAGCGTATCTACATTTTTAATCTAAATTATATTTTTACTTTTCTTCCCCTCCCACCTCTGTGCCCCCTCTATATGCTACTCACTGGGCCTCAGACCTCAATGTCCTGCTGGACCCAGAGGATTGGGTTGACATATGACAATCCACCAAGTTTTCCTCTGTGACGATACTAGCCCTGGAAATTAATTACAAAGTCCTCACAATATGGTACCTAATGCAAGGATTAACAAAAATCTCCCAACTTACCCACTACAATGCTTTCAAGGTTCCATGGATAGAGAAACTCATTTGAACATCTGGTGGTCTTGCCCTGTTGTGGCGGCCTTCTGGGCTGAGGTGTTTTGTATGATGTCCACTCTTGTTGGGTTGACCCTCATGCCTGACCCTACTCTAGTCCTGCTGAATAGGTGGCCACCTGATTAAAGTGGATGTAAACCCTCTCATATATCCAATGAAGTGAATGGCCTCAGATGATACACAGAGATGAAACAAATATCCCTACATAAGTTTTACATGTATATCCGCTGTCTTCTTCTTTATATACTGTTTAGAAAGTGCACGTCCGTTTAGAATTTTCTCTTCCTGATTCCCCTCTAGGAGGGGATTATTGCTAGACACTGTGAGACAGCTGATTGGAGGAAAGGCACACACCCCCACACATGCAGAACTTGTCTGTGAATAGTTTAGCTAATCTATTTATAGCAACCTCCCCCGACACACACTTCAGGCTCCCATCTCAATAGAGCTTGTCAAAAGTTATCAGGCTGATAACAGAAGAACAGAGAAGGACAAAGCTAAGGGACTTAGTGCTTTGAAGAGAGATAACAAAACACTGCAGATAGATGTGCCCAGCTCAAATTTCATGAATCGGGTTTACATCCACTTTAGGTTACATCACAATTTAAACTCTTGTTATACATCACTCACTGCCTCAAAACAAACTATTGCTAAGGTATGGAAAATACCCAATCTTCATTTTCTTGACATGAAGCATAGAAAAACACAGTTCATGATTCATAGCAAAATTAAGTCCAAGTTACTAGATAGAATTCCTAAACATCTGAAATGTTGGCAGCCATGGGTGGAAAATTACTTGTCATGGGATTTGGAATCATTATTGGAACCCTGATTATATACATATGGCTGTACCCACTGACGACCTTGAAATGACCATTGCTTGATCACTGTACCTACCAGATCCCCTGGTCTCCCTCTACTCTCCTTTTCCTTTGCTTTCTTCCTTTCCTGACTAATTTGAACTGTGTAATTTTGATAAGCTGCTTCGTACTCCTGCCACTATGTGGCTTTAAATGTGATTGTACCTGCTAGTTGGAGTTATTCATTTACATAGTTCTGCTCATGATTTAACTTTCTGCTCCAACTTATTTTTATCTTTGTGATATCATCAGCCTTGCACTTAATGAAAATTGTTTACTATGTTATGTTTGCATAGCAACATACATAAAACAAATTGGTATTATGATGTACCAGGTTCTTTATTTTCAACACCCAGTATTCAACACCTCAACAGCACCTCTATTACATATGCTAATTGACAACGCCCAGTATTCAACACCTCAACAGCACTTAGCAAACAAACACTAATAACAACACAGCCAAAATACCAATGTTAACAAGCAAATTATTTCTTGGACCATGTAGTATTATGGTTAAACAAAATACATACAACGATACGTTTGTATTGTATCATTTGTTAAAAGTAATTCACGTTCCGACTACTATAGTGTTTCTATTTTTATTCAACCTCGTCTTTCAATTTAGTACTCGTCTTGATACATTTACTTATTGAGGTTGATCGTCCATGTTAGTGTAAATTTCGGTGTATCACCGTCCTCATGCTTCGTCGAATAGTTTTAATGTGTCAAGTTTAATCAGTCCTTTCCTTCTTTCGTTTCCTTTTCCTCTCATCTCCCTCTGGTCCCCTAGACCATC
>BLSH010410427.1:351542-394585 GCA_018402905.1 Glandirana rugosa | reverse complement strand
GGTCAGGTTCCTGCTGGTGCTGTAAGGGACAGATTATTGTTCTATAATCATCTCCTAATTCTAAAGGGAGAGGTTCCTGCTGGTGCTGTAAGGGACAGATTATTGTTCTAAAATCATCTCCTAGTTCTAAAGGGAGAGGTTCCTGCTGTTGCTGTAAGGGACAGATTATTGTTCTAAAATCATCACCTACTCCTATAGGGTCAGGCTCCTGCTGTTGCTGTAAGGGACAGATTATTGTTCTAAAATCATCACCTACTCCTATAGGGTCAGGTTCCTGCTGGTGCTGTAAGGGACAGATTATTGTTCTATAATCATCTCCTAATTCTAAAGGGAGAGGTTCCTGCTGGTGCTGTAAGGGACAGATTATTGTTCTAAAATCATCTCCTAGTTCTAAAGGGAGAGGTTCCTGCTGTTGCTGTAAGGGACAGATTATTGTTCTAAAATCATCACCTACTCCTATAGGGTCAGGCTCCTGCTGTTGCTGTAAGGGACAGATTATTGTTCTAAAATCATCGCCTACTCCTATAGGGTCAGGTTCCTGCTGGTGCTGTAAGGGACAGATTATTGTTCTAAAATCATTGCCTACTCCTATAGGGTCAGGTTCCTGCTGTTGCTGTAAGGGACAGATTATTGTTCTAAAATCATCGCTTACTCCTATAGGGTCAGGTTCCTGCTGTTGTTTGAGATGGAAAATGAGCCTGATTCAACCAATTTGTCTATCAACGTAGTTTTGAATCTGATTTGGGGTTTCAGACAAATGTTGTTAACATTGTTTGATATCTGACAGATATGGAAAGTATGGTGGTCAGGGAGGCCGAAGTCCATAATAATTCTGGAATAGGGTTGGATTTTCCCCATGGTTAGGTCATAAGAGGCTTTTCAGCTCTGAGAGGTTTTTACATTTCCAAAATCGAAAGGCTTTGTGGTGGTGGATGGCGTCAGCATTGTATTTCCCAGAATGGGGAGGTAAACTGATATATGCGGGGATACTCCCGAAAGTGTTCTAATTTTCCTCCATGTGATTATAGTGTCACGTAACAGGAGGTTGTTTTTCAAGTTCGGGGGGAGCTTCGAAAGACTGCAGTGCAGTATGGACGATAGGTGGAATGGTTGGGCCATGTTTGATTCCAGTTCAAAGTTTGTGTACCTTGATTTTCTAGTTAACCAGTCCAGGCCCGCCCATAACAGACATGAGAGATTATATAGCCTAACACATGGGAGACCTGCTCCACCTTCGCTCCTCAGGAGATCTAGTGTTGCCATGGCTATACAAGGTTTTTTTCCCTGCCAATGGCTATGGAGAAAGGTGAAGTTGTTGTCCAGGATTTGGGGCCGCCCTTGCCTAGTGGCATAAGCTTGCTTTTAGAGAAGTTTATTTTTAGACCTGCACATGTCCGAAAAGTGTTAAGGGCTTGTTGTATCAGGGGTAAGTCTACCTGAGGATTGGTAGTGAAAATCAAAATGTCGTCCGCGAAGAGTGCTACGCGGAGTTCTTCTGTACCTATTCTGACACCATGTAAAGGTAGATGTGTGCTTAGGTGGTGTAATAGGGGTTCGACGGCCAGGTTGAAAAGAAGGGGCGAGAGGGGGCATCCTTGGCGTGTGCCCTTATATATATAGGGTCTGAGATAATGCCTGCCGCTACCACTCTCGCTGTAGGAGAGGAGTAGAGAGTTTTGATAAAATTGAGGAAGGGACCAGTGAAGCTGAATCGTTCAAGAGCCAGTGAAAGCCACGCAAAATCAACTTTATCGAAAGCCTTCTCGGCATCTAGCGTGAGGATGGCTAAGTCTTGGGTTGGGTTCGATTTGGCATATTCTAGCACCGCCAGTACCTTTCTTATATTAGAAGTGGCTGAGTGGCCTTTAACGAAACCTGACTGTGCTGAATGGATCAAGGTTGGTAAAATGTCCGCGAAGCGAAGTGCTACAATTTTGGACAAACGTTTGGAGTCGACGTTTAGTAGGGAGATGGGTCAGTAGGAGCCTGGTTCGGTGGGGTCTTTGCCTTTTTTAGCGATCAATTTGATATAAGCCTGGTTACCAGATGGTAAGTAGGGCCCCCCTTCCAGATTTCATTAAAGACCACAGTCAGAGTCTGAGGAATAAAGTCTTTCGTGAGTTTATAAAATTCTCTCGTCAGTCAATCTGGTCCTGGGGATTTGTGGTTGGGTAGGAGTCCAATATTGTCAACAATTTATTTTTCGGAGATGGGGGCGTTCAGAGCTAGTAGTTGATCTGGGTAGATTTGGGGAAGATTGGCTAAATTGCGGAAACGCTCGGCTCGTTCTAGGTCTATCTTGTCAGGGGCGTAAAGGGAGGTATAAAAGTCTTGTAGAGTTTTGTTAACCTCTGCTGGGAGTGAGACTAGACGTCTTGTGTAGTCTTTAAGAGATGTGATGTGGGTTGGAGTGCACTGGTTTTTGCTCGGCCTGGCTAAAAGTTTGCACGCTTTATTCCCATGTTTGTGCAAGAAAAGTTCAGAATGTGCTGATTTAATGAGTTCCTGGCTTTCAGCCCAAGTGTCAAAGGTTTGCTTGGCTTCTATCCAAGCTTTCCTAGTTTCCGGGGAATCCCTTTGTGTCAGTTGGATTTGAGTGGCTCTCAGGTTGGTGCTAGCTATTTTGTAAGATTTCAGGGTTTGAGCCTTGTAGAAGGCTGCATACAAGATAATTTTGCCTCTCAGGAAGGTTTTCCCTGTATCCCAGAGAAGGTTAGGTTGATGCATAAGAGCAGAGTTATTGGACAATTCTTGCCAAGCATCCTGCAGGACGGCTTTAAGTTGCGGGTCTTTGGCTAAGAATGTTTGGGATCTCCAAATCCTGGCTGTGTTCTGGGATAGGAGGTTTGTTAATGTAACTGAGATTGGACTGTGGTCTGAAATTGCTAATTCATGGATGGAGGCCTCTAGTATATGTGGAAGCCAAGATGGGGAGGAGAAAAATAGTCTAATCTGGCAAATGTTCAGTGGGGAAAGGAGAAGAAAGAGAATTCCTTCTCTGTCGGATGAGAAAGTCGCCAAGTGTCTGTTAGGTTAGAGCCTAAAGCAAACTGTTCTAGAAGTGACATTTGGGTTGACAGGGGCCGTTATATGTGCCTGGCAGTTCTGTCCTCTATTGTGTTCATGGTGGTGTTAAAATCTCCACCTATCAAGTGTGGGTATTGGGGGTTTCTGAGGATCCACTTAATGGTTTGTTGGAAAAAGGAGGTTGTGGGGGAATTTGGGGCGTAGACATTTGTAATGAGAATGTCCATGGATTGAAGTCTGACGTGTGCGCTGACTAAGCGCCCTTGGTCATCACTGTATGTGTCTATCAATTCATACTGCAGCCGTTTGTGGAATAGAATGACGACACCCGCCTTCCTGCCTATTGCACCCGATCCGATGACCCTGCCAACCCAGAGCCTCTGCATGCGGTGATGGTCCCCGGAGGGGAGATGTGACTTTTGTAAAAGAGCGATATCCGCCTTTAGTCTCCCCGGATGTCTGAGTATTTTCATACGTTTGATAGGGGATCTCAGCCCCTTGACATTCCAGGATACTATCCGCATGCAGAGGTCAGGGCAGGCTTGTAGTGATGTAGTAGTGTATGAATGAAGTGATGGATGAATGAATGTTATTTAGTTATTATTATGATGATTAATTTTCCGCAGCACTCAATTGGTTCTTCCAGAGAGTTGCATTGTATTGACTTCAGACAGACAGATTTCATAATACTTGCACCAGATGATCAAAATCCAACAGAGTAAATATTACATATTCAGAGTCCCATTCCAACCGTGCCCTCATGTTCATGGAGAGAAAGTGAACTGGCAGGCAGACACTGCTAGCTTGAATGTCCACTTAAGTGTTAGTCTCACACTGGGGAGGGGGGTTCTCCTAACCTCACATTAGTGTTTACCAGATAAACAAGCCACAATGAACCCCCTCAAGGCTAATTAGCATCAATAAATACTTTTGTTCCTCCTCAAGTCTACATTCCACAATCCCCTGCAAGCAACTGTGGGCCTTTGATATGTAATGCAGCTTGGCTTAAACTTAAACCATGGCCTACAGTAAATACCTATGTGTGTATGTATATGTATATGAAATATTACACAACAACGCTGTATTAGATAAGTGGTTATATCATAAAGGTGACATATGTATATAGTTGGTGACTTACGGTTAGGTTGGCATGCCTTCATCTGGAGCTTGGGATGAACATAGGAAAGGATATCCTGCAGTAACGGAGAGGGGAGAAGAAGGGGAGAAAAAACAGGAAGGGTTAAACAAAAACTGAACATAACAACCAAACGGTTGTTGGACTTCACTTTTTTCCTAAACCCCTGCTCAGCATTACTGTCCGCCCGGCAAGGAGATGCCAAATAGGTGCCCGTGGCCTACAAAAGAAGACAGAAGAGATGAGATGAGCGGCCACGGCGTAATCTACTCTTCGTGGGTCAAAAGTCAGTAGGCTAGCAGGTAAAGAAATCTCACGTGATGTGAAGAAAGATGGGTTCATTTGCGGTTTGCTCAGTTGGAGTAATTTACACAAAGGCGTTTTGGGGGATCCTTTCTAGGGCCCCTCTGTTCCCTCGGGTCGGTGGGTCCCTCCCCCATGTTGGCGCCTCCCCTCCCTGATCGGGTGAGTTTAAAGCGGAGATAGGAATCTGCCTCCTCAGGTGTATGGAGGGAGAGTTGATCTCCGTTGAGGGGCCAAGAGTCTCAGAGTTGTTGGGAAAGCCAATGTGAAGCGAGTGCCCTGTTTGTACAGCTCCGCACATATTGGTTGGAACACCTTTCTGCGTTTTGTTACTTCTGGAGAGTAGTCTGCAAAAATGAGAAGGGTCTGGCCATTGATGTTCAGGATGCGTGACTTGTGGAAAGCCTGCAGTACGGCCAATCTATTCTGTGACTGGCCTCGGTGACTTGCGGTTAGGGCCTGGGGCTCCTATTCTGTGCACTCGCTAGGCTACACAGGGATTTGGTAGACCTAGGGCCTCAGGTATGCGGAAGGCGCAAAGATGAAGGAGAGACCACGCTTGGAAAGATTCAGGGAGGCCTACAATCTGGAGATTGTTCCTCCTGGACCTGTTCTCGAGGTCCTCAAGTTTGTCCTGAATATAAGAGTGTATCTTGGCGTGATCTTCGAGGGTACCTTCGTGCTGGTATACCTCTTCCTCCAGACTGGCGATTTTGTGTTCTGCTTCGCCGATTCTTTGGAGCTGTTCACCCAATTCTTTCCACAGCTGGGTTAGGCCGGGGGCAACGGCTGTATCCACCACAGATGATATGCGGGGAAGGATCAAGTCAACCACTGCCTGTGCTATCTGATCGTATGCTGGGAAGGGAGCAGCACGGTCAGTTTTGAATGCACGATCGGGTCCTGGGGCACGATCGGACCCAGACGCATGATCGGACCGAGCCGCACGATCGGACCCAGACACACGACCGGATCCTGACGCACGATCGGACCCAGGAGCCATTAGGTCCATGCTGTCCTCTGTAAAGAGATGAGCCACGGCCATCTTGGATCCCTCCGTGGCTGTGTGTGGCTGCGTTGTATTGCGGAGACCAGGCTAGCTGAGGCTGGCGCCTTTCAGGTATTTTTCCATCAGACCGTTGTAGAGGGTGTCCTGTGCTCAGTTTAGCTGTCCGGCGGGTCTTAGGCGGGTTTTATAGGCAGGTAAAGAGCCGGGGAAGACGGAGCCGCTGTGCCTCGCGTCCCTCAAATATGGCGCTGGAACCAGAAGTCCCTCTTATGCTTTTTTATGACTCTCCTGGTGTGCATTCCTTGGGCCATCCACATAGCCCTGCCCCAGAAGTGGAAGACATTGAGTGCACCGATGCCCAACCACTTCTGTTGCAGGATGAGGACATAGAAACACCAGCGCAGCACGTCTCTGATGATGACGAAACACAGGTGCCAACTACTGCAGCTTTCCTCAGTGTGCAGACTGACAAGGAGGGCAGTGGTGAAGGGTGGGTGGAAGAGGATGTGGAGGAGGATGATGAGGTCCTAGACCCCACATGAAATGAGGGTCATGCGAGTAACGTGTGCAGTTTGGTGGAAGAGATGGAGGTCGCACAGAGGCACCAGCACAGCAAAAGAGTAAGCAGGTTGCAAAAGCTGAGCGAGCGTCCCCTAGACAGTAGGCCTGCTACTACCCACCACACCCAGGGACCTAGCACACCAAAGGCAGCTCAAAGGCGTTCCCCCGCGTGGCAGTTCTTCAAACAATGTGCTGACGACAAGACACGAGTGGTTTGCACGCTGTGCAATGATAGCCTGAGGCAAGGCCTAAATGTTCTAAACCTGAGCACAACCTGCATGATCAGGCATCTAAATTCAAGGCACAAGCTGCATTGGAATAATTACCTCAAAATCCAAGAAAGGTCTCGGCCTCCTCCTGCTTCCTCTTCTGCTGCTGCCTCGGCCTCTTTTTCCACCTCTACAGTGCCAGTGTCACCTGCCACCCAGCAAACAGAGCATGTGACAGCAACGCCACCATGTCCGCCACCGTCCCCAAGCATTTCCACACCATGGAAGCTTACAGCTCTCCATCTCCCAAACACTGGAGAGAAAGAGGAAGTTCCCCCATACCCACTCGCGATCCCTGGCCCTGAATGCCAGCATTTCAAAATTCCTGGCCTTTGAAATGCTGTCATTCTGTCTGGTGGACACGGACAGTTTTAAAAACCTGATGGCGGTGGCTGTCCCACAGTATGTGGTTTCCAGCCGCCACTACTTTTCCAGGCGAGCTATCCCTTCCCTTGTCGGGGACAAGATCAAGTGTGCACTGCGCAACACCATCTGTGGCAAGGTCCACATAACCACTGATACATGGACCAGTAAGCACGGGCAGGGGCGCTATATCTCGCTAACTGCACACTGGGCAAATGTAGTGACAGGTGGGCCTGAGGCGGCTAGCCATTTGGCGCATGTCCTTCCGCCGCCGAGGATTGCAGGGCATTTCTCTTTGCCTCCTGTTGCCTCCTCCTCCTACTGTGCTTCCTCCTCCTCTACCACTTCCTCATCCGCTCAGCGTAACACCTTCACCCCCAACTTCAGCACATCCAGGGGGAAACAACAGCAGGCTGTTTTAAAACTGATATGTTTGGAGGATAAACCCCACACTGCACAGGAGCTGTGGATGGGCATTGAACAACAGACCGATGAGTGGTTGTTGCCACTGAGCCTCAAGCCCGGCCTGGTGGTGTGCGACAATGGGCGAAATCTCGTAGCGGCTCTGGGCCTAGCCTGTTCGACACACGTCCCTTGCCTGGCGCATGTGCTGAATTTGGTGGTACAGAAATTTCTAAAAAAAAACCTGGATATGTCAGAGCTGCTGCAGAAAGTGCAGGCCATCTGTGCGCACTTTCGGCGTTCTCACCCTGCTGCTGCTCGCCTGTCTGCGCTGCAGCCGAACTTCGGCCTTCCTGCTCACCGCCTCATATGCAACGTGCCCACAGGAAGGAACTCCACCTTACACATGCTGGAGAGACTGTGCGAGCAGCAGCAGGCAATAGTGGAGTTTCAGCTGCAGCACGCACGGGTCAGTCGCTCTGCGGAACAGCAACACTTCACCACCAACGAGTGGGCCTCCATGCGAGACCTGTGTAGCGTATTGCAGTGTTTTGAGTACTCCACCAACATGGCCAGTGCCGATGACGCTGTTCTCAGCGTTACTATACGACTTCTATGTCTCCTTGAAAAAACACTTCGGCCATGATGGAAGAGGATGTGGCACAGGAGGATGAGGAGGAGGAAGAGGGGTCATTTCCACGTTTATCAGGCCAGTCATTAGCAAGTGGCTCGGAGGGTGGGTTCCTGCACCAGCATAGGCCAGGTCCAAAATATTCAAGCCAGGGCACAGTTCTGGAGGACGACGAGGAAGATGAGGAGGAGGAGGAGGAGGAGGAGGAATTGCAGCAGGGTGGCACCCAACGCAGCTCGTGGGCTTCACTGGAGCGTGGCTGGGGGGATACAGAGGACACAGATGATACACCTCCCACAGAGGACAGCTTGTCTTTGCCTCTGGGCAGCCTGGCACACATGGCCGGCTACATGCTGCAGTGCCTGAGCAACGACAGCCGAGTTGCCGACATTGTAACTTGTTCTGATTACTGGGTGGCCACCCTGCTGGATCCCCATTACAAGGACAACATGCCGTCCTTAATTCCCTCACTGGAGCATGAGAGGAAGATGCGCGACTACAAGCGCACACTGGTAGACGCGCTGCTGAGGGCATTCCCAAATTACACTGGGGGCTCAATGGCAGCACAAGGTGAAGGCAGAGGAGGAGGACGAAAAGGCCACCAACGCAACTGTGGCACCGCCAGCACCTCAGAAGGCAGGGTTAGCATGGCTGAAATGTGGCAAAGCTTTGTCAGCAGCCCGCCACAACAAACAGCACCACCAGCTGATAGGCAAGGTCTTAGCAGGAGGCAGCATTTCAGCAACATGGTGGAACAGTATGTATGCACACGCCTACACGTACTGACTGATTGGTCTGCCCCATTCAACTTCTGGGTCTCCAAATTGGGCACATGGCCTGAGCTTGCTCTTTATGCCTTGGAGGTGCTGGCCTGCCCTGCAGCCAGTGTATTGGCTGAACGTATGTTTAGCATGGCAGGGGGCGTTATCATAGACAAGGGCATCCGCCTGTCCACAGCCAACGTGGACAAGCTAACGTTTGTTAAAATGAACCAGGCATGGATCCCACAAGACTTGTCTGTACCTTGTGCAGAATAGACATTTAGACCGGCCTCACACAGCCATTGGTATACTTGTTTTTTTTAATATGCCTCAACATTTTGGGGGCTACCCCAATTAGAAAAAAAACAAACAAACAACAAAAAGTGTTGGCTACCTCCTCCTCCACCACCGCCACTTCTACCTACACTGCCACGATCACGGCCTAGTCAACCTCTAGGCTCCTACTCCACATCCACCCCCTTCCCATTTTTATTTTTTTATTTGATTTTAAGTTATTTTCCCTATCCCCATTTTTTTGTAGGGCACTTGTCCTACTCTTACCCCCATTTTACTTCCTTTTGCAGCCTTCTAGCACTTGCCAGGACTTTTTTTACAGCCATTTTTGTGCCGAAAAGTTTGGGTCCCCATTGACTTCAATGGGGTTCGGGGTCCAGGGTAAAGTTTGCATCAAGTTCTGTTCCGAACCCGGACTTTTTGCGAAGAACCGGAACATCCAGGTGTCCGCTCAACTCTACATATGACAATTTTGTGAATAAAAAAGAAAAAAAATATTCATATTGCAAAGAATTGTGGGAAAAAATTACAACTTCAAGAAATTCACCATGCCTCTTACTAAATACCTTGGAATGTCTACTTTCCAAAAAGGGGTCATTTGGGGGGTATTTGTACTTTCCTGGCTTGTTAGGGTCTCAAGAAATGACATAGGCCGTCAGTACATCAGGTGTGATCAATATTCAGTGATTGGCACCATAGCTTGTAGACTCTAAAACCTTCACAAAGACCAAATAATATACACTAATTTTGTTTTGTTTTTTTACCAAAGATATGTAGCAGTATAAATTTTGCCCAAAATTTATGAAGAAAATTACTAATTTGCAAAATTTTATAACAGAAACTAAGAAAAATTCATTTTTTTACAAAATTTTCGGTCTTTTTTTAATTATAGCGCAAAAAATAAAAAACCCATCAGTGAATAAATACCACCAAAAGAAACCTCTATTTGTGTAAAAAAAGGACACAAATTTCATATGGGTACAGTGTTGCATGACTGAGTAATTGTCATTCAAAATGTGAATGACACATTTAAGGTTGTTAAGGGGGTTTAAGTGCCCAGTGGTCAAGTGGTTAAAGTTAAGTGTTCATTATAAAGCAAACAATTGTATCCCAGTTTGGTTACAAACAGCAATGCCCCTAGTGGCCTCCTCAAATGGAAACACACACACTCTCTTCCTGAGAGCTAGGACCAGCTGCCTAAGGCTGGGTTCACACTGCCATACAGAGTGGCTCACAGCAGGGGTCCAGTGCGTCCCTGTTCACCATTTCAGGTTTTTCCAAATTTTTGGCTGAATTGGGGCCTGAAATGGACCAGAAGATGCACAGGATTCCTGTGCAATTTGCTGCAGAGCCGCTCTGGAGATGTGTGAACCAGCTCCATTGAGAGCCAGTTACAATCTCCTGACATGGGAAACCCACATCCAATTTGCAATGGTGTGAACCCAGCCTTAATCAAGACCTAGGAACCAGCCCCGGAACACACTTTCCTAGCACAGGATAAAGAACTATCTTTCTTTAAGATGAAATTGTTGCTGGCATTACCTTAGATTGCAAATTTAAGAATCCGTGGAAGAACATCTTCTCCGTACGCCTGCTATCACTGTTTAAAAAAAAAAACTTGGCCTTGCGAGGCTTTGCCTGTCCGGCCACATCATTCATTCACAGTCCTCTCTCTGTGAATGGAAAACTAAAAGTCCCAACAGCCTTTGTGGCTGCCAGCTTGTAGCTTCTATGAACTACCATAAAACTATTGAGCACTCTGATAGTTCATCCATTTTTCCTGTCAGTGTGTATCTGCCTGGCTGTACCAGGTACGAGCCGACAGATACACTGAGAAGACTGCAGGAGACCTGCATTGCACCTGCGATCTGCTGATCATGGGTACAATGCTTTCCAGGCTCCTAGTAAAAAAAAAAAAGGTATCCTTTAAAGCTTATTTTAATATTCAGTCATCCTAAAAAAATGTGCCAAACAAGTTGCTTCATGGAAGTGAACTAAACAAACTCATTCTTAAATAGGGAGGGGTGCAATATTTTTCCCACCAGTGTTTATAGAGCGAGTTCAGGCAGAAATGAACCTAGTTTGCTGACAAGGACTGAACCTAGTACTATATTGGGGAAGTGACAGACTTGGGAAGGTAAAAAGGCATAGTGCAACCTACTTGCTTTTATATTTGTAGTTAAACATTGGGGTGTTGCAAGTATATCTAGTGTGTAACAAGTATTGCTGTTGAGAAAACGTTCTTGCAACATTGGTAAAATACCAGAAAAAAACTGGAGTTGGAGGGCAATAATCTGCAGAGATGATGTGGAAGAAGAAATCATAGTCAACACATTCAAAGTTATTTAAAACCCAACTGATTCTTCTGTTAAAATTAACTAAATACATCTCAGGTGCACAAAGTAAAGGTGTGCACATTCATATTTTTTATTAAACACCTTCTACACAGAGCTGCTGGCACTGGCATTTTACTCAGACTGAGGTTAAATAGAAACAAGTAGAAATTGACTGTCAGACATTAAATATATTTTGTTTTGATGAACCTGGAATGGTATTAGCCGATTTTCTTTTTTTTTTACATACATTTTTTTTATTGAAGATAATTGAACATACAGCATATAATCCTACAGATATCCATGTGTAGGGAAAAGTATACAACACGTCAAGCAGATCTTTGACATACTCAGTTGACAATTTACAAAAGGAAGAAAAAAGAAAACATTCAACATGGGTATATGTAGTACAGAAAAGAAAGGGCATAACTGTTGTACATACTTGGTCATAATGACCTGATATGGTATGAGGTTTTTCCTTTTTATTTTGGGGACTGGTGTAGTCCGTAGGTCAGGGGTAGGGATGGGGAACAAAGAGAGTAGAGAAAGAGGTAAGAAGTAAGCAGAGACAAGAGACGAAGGGGTGATAGGGATGATGGATATAGGTTGGTGGGCCCTCCTGTCCCCCGGGAAGGGAAAGCAAACATATCACCAGGAATACTTCAAGAAGGGTTTATGTTAGATGAGGGCATGATCCCATGGCCCTTAGAGGGATCCTGCTGGGGATCAGCCCATTAAAATGACCAGCGCACCACTAGGGAGACGTATGGAGTAAGCAAAAAGAAACAAAAAGAAGGAAGGAAACAATTTAACTTATCATGTGCAAGGATAAGATTGGAGTATAGGGATGTAGTCAGGGCTTATCCGCATATTGGGGTGTTGATTTAAAGGTTTGCCAACCAGACCACGTAACAGAAAATGCGGAAATCCTTTCTTGCGAGATGCTAATGAGTTCTTCAAGTTTTTCGGTCATATTAATTCTGTGAAACCACTCCCCTCTTGAAGGGATAGTGGGAGTAAGCCAATGAGGTGGAATGCATAATCTGGCAGCATTTATCAGCGTTTGAGTCAGGGATTTGTGATAATGTCTTCTAGGGATAATTGTGTGGTGGAATAGGTAAGTAGAAGGGGTGAACGGTAGGGACTCGGAGGTGATCGTGTGTATGAGACTATGTATCATCTCCCAAAACTTTAGGATTTTCGGGCAGGACCACCAAATGTGGATCATTGAGCCATCATCAGCATTGCATCTCCAGCATTTATTCGGTATTTGGGGGCAGAATTTGTGGATACGTTTAGGGGTTCTATACCACCTCGTAAGTATCTTATAGCCACTTTCTTGCGTAGCGACATTTAAGGAACCCTTATAAGTGTGGAAGCAGATTTTTTCCATACAGCATTGGACAGGCTACTGTCTAGGTCTTTTCCCCAGGCACTGAATGCCCATGTGGAGTAGGCATTTTGTTCAAGAAAAAGGGTGGCATACATGAAAGAGATGAGATGGGTTTAGGGAGTTTTCTTTAAGCAGAGATCTTCCAGAGTGGGGGGTCTTTGGTCCAATGATTGGTGTTTGCATGAC
Organism: Glandirana rugosa; assembly: GCA_018402905.1. Taxonomy (NCBI): domain Eukaryota; kingdom Metazoa; phylum Chordata; class Amphibia; order Anura; family Ranidae; genus Glandirana; species Glandirana rugosa. The sequence goes on along the minus strand of BLSH010410427.1, from coordinate 381,918 downwards.
TGGTGAGGAAATGTCTTATTTGTGTGTAGGTCCATCTGGGGATGGCACGGGATTTAATTTTGGTGCTTATATCTTCCAGAGAAAGCAAAGATTTACCTTGGAAGAAGTGGGATGACAATCTGTCTCTGTGAGGCCAGGAATGTGCTAGGAATTTTACATTGGTTCCCGTTGGGAAGTCCGGATTTGCCCTGAAAGGGGTTAAAGGGCTCTTCCATAGGTTGGGGTTTTCCTTTAAAATTGCAGCCTAAAAAGCATTTAATGTAGGGCCAATCAGGGGATGAGTTTTTGGATTTAGGGTAATGTGTTTGGGATCAATCCATGGAAGCAATCTGAGATTATGGGATGATGTTATGTGTTCGAGGGCGACCCAGTCCTTCATGTCCCGGTGGATGTTCCAGTCAACAATACGAGATAGGAGGGAAGCCCAATAATAGCACTGTAAATCAGGAAGTGCAATGCATCCCTTGTATTTTGGTAGGGTAAGTAAGGAGAATTTGATCCGGGGCCTTTTTCGTCTCCATATGCAGGAGGTGCATAACTGGCGGAAAGTGTTGAAAAAGGTTTTGGGGATGTGAATGGGAAACGTTTGGAACAAATAAAGAAATTGCAGCAGGGTAATCATTTTCATGAGGGAAGCCCTACCAAACCAAGATACATTAAGGATATTCCATTTAATAAGATTGTCTTTTATTTCTTTTAGAGTAGGGGTGAAATTTAGTTGATATATATTTTTTAAGAAACCAGGATCTTAATCCCCAGATACGTTATTGATTCCTTGGCCCAGGCAAAGGGGAAATTATTTTGGCACTGTTTGGCTATTTCGGGTGGGATCGAAATATTCAGGATGAAAGACTTTGAATGATTCATTTTGAGGTTGGAAATGTTTTGAAAGTTCTCTAATGTTTTGAGGAGTATGGGAATTGTGGTAACGGGGTCTGTGATGAAGAGAAAAAGATTGTCGGTGAAAGCCGCCACTTTGTAGGTATGGTCTTTGATGGTGATACCCCTAATGTCTGGATTAGACCTAATTTTATTCAGTAGGGGTTCGAGAGTGATAAAGAGGAGGGGGGACAGAGGGCACCCCTGTCTAGTGCCATTATGGAGGGAGAAGGCGTCTGACAGGTGGCCATTTACTCTCACCCTTGCAGTCGGCAAGGTATAGAGAACTTTGATGTAAGAAAGCATTACCTGGGGGAGCTGCATATCTCTAAGGACTTCCATCATGTAATCCCAGGCCACTCTGTCGAACACCTTCTCAGCGTCGAGGGACAGGAACAAGCCTTGTTTGTTATTTTAGTTAAGCCAATGGTGAAGGTTTATAGCTTTGGTCATGTTGTCTCTCCCCTCTCGGCCTGGTATGAAGCCAACCTGATCTAAGGAGATCGAGGATGGCAAAATAGGTAGCAGGCGGTTAGCAAGAATTTTTGCGTAGATCTTGATATCTACATTTATTAATGAGATAGGGCGGTAGTTCGGGACCAGTGAAGGATCCTTCCCTTCTTTGGGAATGACCACAATGTGGGCTTCTAATGATTGAGGGGGAAGCCGAGGAGAGTTTTTTAATGAGCCAAATGATTTGAGAAAGTGGGCTTTAACAATGTCAAGAAAGGTTTTATAATATTGAAGTGGAAGGCTGTTGGGGCCCGGGGCTTTACTGGTTTTCATGCTTTTAATGGCCTTATCAAAGTCTTCTTCCGTTAGGGGGTAATCCATCTTAGTTCTAAGTGAAGGAGGTATTTTTTTGACGCCATGTTTGGAGAGGAATTTTCGGATCCTATCTAAGTGTGTTTCTGAAGAGGAGGGGTAAGTAGAGTTGTTATGAATGTTATAGAGGTTTTGATCAAATTTAACAAATTGACCTACTATTTTCTCATTGGAAGAGTAGAGGGTATTTCTGTTATCTTTAACATGATGGACAGTATTTGTGCCCTTTTTTTCCTGTACTGCCTTTGCTAGAAGTCTGCCACATTTATTCCCCTGTTCGTAGTATACTTTATGTCTTAAGATATATTGCCTTTTGATTTTTATGTTAAGTTCTTCCAGAAGTTGGGCCCGAGTTTCTATCAACTCCTGGAGCGCAGAGGAAGCCAGGTTCTGTTTGTGAGTGGATTCGAGGGTACGTATATGAGAGAGAAGGCTCGTTATTTTTGATTGCTGCTCTTTCTTAAGTTGTGATGATGTTTTTAGGAATTCCCCTCTGATCACTCATTTATGTGCTTCCCACACGCTGACAGGGGTGGTATCGGGGAGGTCATTCATCTGGAAGTACTCATTCAGACATGACTGAAATCTCTCAACATTTGATGGATCTTTAAGTAAGGTGGAGTTAAGTCTCCAAATCTTAGTTCTGGTCTGGGTTTCAAGGAACGTGAGGACAAGTGAAATGGGATGATGACCAGAGAGGAACATGGGGTCAATCGAGGCTTTCTGGAGCAAGGGCAGATCAGGTTGGGAGATGAAAAAGTAATCAATTCTTGAGTATTTTTTGTGGATAGGGGAAAATAATGTATAGTCCTTAGTTTCTGGATTAAGCGTTCTCCAAGTGTCATGTAAAAGGAGAGTATGAAGAACTTTGTGGATTTGCTGAAGGGCTTTATATGGGATAGATGAGGTCCTGTTGCAGGAATCAAGAAGAGGATTAAGGGGGACGTTCAAGTCCCCTCCTAATATCAGGATGCCGGAGCTGAAAGAGTATAGCAACTCCCCAACCTGTCGCATAAATGTAACTTGTTTGGCGTTAGGGGAATACATATTGGCTAGTGTGATGGGGCGATTATAGAGAGATCCCTTAATGAAAATATATCTACCTGTTTAGTCGACCGTGGAGTCCGAGACTTGGAGAGGGGTGTGTTTGGAAATGAGAACGGAAACCCCTTTTGATTTGGACTCTACATTAGTAGAATGGAATACAGTGGGGTAGTACTTATCAGTGAGGTTTGGAATTTTCCCAGCTATGAAATGGGTCTCCTGGATAAATATTATATTGGCCCCTGCTTTATGACATTCCCGGAGAATTTGGGACCTTTTCTCGGGAGTATTCAAACCTTTAGCATTTATGGAGACCAACCTCACAGAGAGGGGACTGGTCACACAGCGTGTTGTAGACATATTGTGGAAAGGTTAGGTAGTATATGGTCTTTGTAGAGACAAGTGAAGAACGGCTCTGACTAGTTATGGTGGGGTAGAGGAGGGACCACCAACCTTCGGAGTAACGGGGTAAAGGAGATGAAAAGGGAGAAAGATAATATGGGGAATAGAAACAAGAAAGAGGGAAGAGGGGGGTAAAGAAGGTGAGAAAGGGAAGGAAATGCAGTAGTGAGATAGTCTAGAGGGAGTAGAGGGTAGTAATCCGGAAGGAAATTTAGACCTGCTAAGTTATCCAAATGTTTAGGGAGATGGGGGAGAGGGTTCCGGAGATATCAGGAGACACTAGAAGAACAAGAGGGACTCCTGTGTGGGGACAAGGCGAGACTGCGCTGGGGTGAGGGGTGAAGTCTCCGCAGCAGGGATGCCCAATTTTGATTAACTGAGATACAGAAGGGGAGGAGGTGTTTAAGGGGGACTTAGGGCATACTAGATAGCGTAAAATGAAGATAGTTTATTGTCTAGGGTTGAAGAGGGAACACTGGCGGATAGATTCATAAGGGACATGAATAAAAGCCTTAATGGGAAGTCAGGTGAGAGCAGGCAGGAAGATTAATATTATACCAGAGGGACTTCCAGTTCCGGCGCCGCATGGAGTAGCTGTGCACTCAGCTAGCTCCCATCCTGCTCTCCTAAATTTGCCTACAAAGCCGACCTAAAAGCCTTACTTCGCCGGAATCCCCTTCTGCAGAACCCCCTCAACCCTCGATGGACCGTTTTGTGGAGAAAGGGACCTCCCGAACGAACCCGCCGCGCCGGCCCGAAATCGAGGCCCCGATTACGGCCCTCACAACCGCGGCTTTAGGCCCTGCTCATCCGATCGTACAACTGGCCGTTCTGCAATACAACCCGCCATCCCAGCAGAGCATCAGGGGACCCGACGGACTAACTCAAGGGGAATCAGAAATGGAGACCAATAGCACCCCCCAACATGCCTCCCAAAATTTAGAAACATCTGACACCGAACGGATCGCACGTGCGGTCGCAGCACTCCTTGCCCCCACAATTGAACAATCAGTTCAAAGAGCCATACAAGCAAGCATGGCTCACATACATAAGGACCTCAAAGAACACTCTACAAGGCTCAACGAAGCTGAGAACCGCATCTCTAGCATCGAGGACGAGCTTTACCAGCTGCAAGGATTTGAACAAACCCAAGAGAAGTCGAACACTCTCATCCTTCAAAAGCTAGACGACCTAGAAAACAGGTCGAGAAGGAACAACCTACGATTCGTAGGTATCCCGGAATCGCTTTTGTCGCATAATCTCTCAGACTTCTGCGCCAAACGGATACCTGAAGCTCTGGGGCTTCCCACTCCGGCCACAGTCGAAAGGGCGCATCGTATCGGACCTCCCAAAAATGATCGCACCTCTCCTCGCCCCATTATAGCAAGTTACCTCAATTATTCAGACAAGGCCAACATCCTTCAAAAGTTTCGCCAAGCCAGATCTTTACAAATAGATGGCCTCAAGATACTCATTTTTGCCGACTACTCCGTCGAGGTATCTAAGAAGAGGAAGGCCTTCCGGAACGTCTATACGCAGTTGTTCCAGAAAAACATAAATCTATACGCAGTTGTTCCAGAAAAACATAAAATTTACCCTGGCTTTTCCAGCAACATTATGTCTCCGAGGCCCAAACGGAGACCAGCTCGCCTTTCAAGATCCCGCCGAGGCAGAACTTTTCCTCAGAACACTTCGCTCTCCTATCAACTCGGACACAGGAGCCACCACTTCCCACGCGAGCCAACCCCTGGACCAAAGGAGCCCAAGGAAAGACTCTCCCAAGAGGCCCAAAATAAACAACTCCACCGGCTTTACCACCCATTGATCAATTCAACAAGGCAAGTAATGTCTAATAACTCCTAAAACTGAATACTCCAACTCTATACGACTATGTCACCATACCCTCTACCATTCCAAGGGTACTTAGACACCCTTTTAGTTACTCTGACTGGGTACGGTATTCATACTGCTGTCTTTAAAGTTAATGGTTCCGTTATTTGTTGTCCTCTACTATCCGCATGTTTTACTGCAGGTGCTAAACTTCTCCCTACCCCACACGCCAGATCTCCTGGGGTTCTAGTTTGGTTCCCATCATGGTCAGCAATACTAAACTAGAATTCACGGAGGCGCAGGGGGAGTCACCCCAGGCAGTTACCCATGCGGAAAAAAGAGAAGTGCCTAGAAGGCTGTAATTTGTGTTGGTTATCCTTACCTTTTGTTTTCTTTCTCTCCCTCAACCCCCCTATGCTGCAACAAACCCACCTAGCCTATCCCCTAACACTCCCCCAGGCACACGGGCATTGGTATACCAAGAAACCAGACTTCTTTTGCATCCCCTTCCAGGTGACGTCAGCTCTTTACCAGCCATTCACACCCCTAACCCAAGACCCCCCCCCCATGAAAATGATTTCCTGGAACCTTAAGGGGCTTTGTTCCCCTATCAAGAGACTAAAAATTCCCAGACACTTAAAAAGATTGAGGGCTGACATCGCTCTACTACAGGAGACCCACCTCTCCCCCTCAGACTTTCCACGCATGCAGAAACTTTGGGTGGGCTCAGTTATAGGCTCGGGAGCCAACATACGTAAAGCAGGCGTCATCATTCTCTTCCATAATAATCTACCCTATAAATTGATCTCCAGCGACTCTGATGATTAGGGCCGAATGATCACTGCCCATATCGAAATTAACAATCACATTTATTTGATCTCTAACATATACGCCCCTAACAACCCTGATAAATCCTTCTTCAGAGATATGTCCTCTTTCCTCTTAAAACACCCTGCTATCCCCCACATCATAGGAGGCGATTTCAACAGCCACATGTGTTCTTTGGAGGATAAGGCACCATCTAGAACGGCTAGAACACCCCCCCTCACCTCCCACCCCTACCGTGTTATCTTCGGCCATTGAGTCCCTAGACCTATCTGACATCTGGAGGCTTCAGCACCCAGTCGAGAGGGAATACACCTTTTTCTCCCACCCACACAAATCTCTTACGAGGATCGACTATCTATTCTGCTCTGACTCCCTAGTTCCCAAGACCACTGACTCAGAGATACATGAATTGGTCATCTCTGACCACGCCCCAATATCAATAAACATCTCCCTCGGTCCCCCCAAACAGGCACCTCCCCTTTGGAGATTCCCCCCCTTCCTGCATAATAATAAAGACTTTAAGGCATTCCTAGAATCCGCTTGGGATGAGTATACGGATGCCAACAAAATGCACTCAACCGACCCCACCTTTTTTGGGAGGCCGACAAGGCCTACCTTAGAGGACGAATAATATCCTACTCAGCTGCCTACAAAAGACAGGTCATGTCCAACTACAAAGCGGCAAGCTATAAACTTAGAACCACCCAGCAGGTTCTCTTCAACTCAAACACACCCAAACATAACGCAGCCTGGCTTACCGCTAAACACTCCTTTGATTCCTGGGCGGACAACTTGGAACGCATAAAAAGATCCCAAATAGAAGCTTCATTCCATAAATTTGGCAACAAAGCAGGGAAACCCCTGGCTAGACTTTGTAGAGGGCCCACTAAAGCAACCCAAATTTCCTCCCTCCGAGACCCTGCCGGCACAATAAAGACCAAATCTCACGAGATAAGTCAGATCATGCTGAATTTCTATTCGAAGCTCTATGCCCCCGACCAAATAAATCTGACCACGGCCAATTCCTTCCTAGGGAAAATTCAGCTCCCTAAGATATCAACAGAACAACTGGAAATGCTAAATGCACCCATAAGTGAGCAAGACGTCAGGGAGTCCATCAACCACCTCACCCCCGCCAAAGCCCCGGGACCAGATGGTTTCACCGGCAAATTTTTCAAAACACTCCAAGACAAAATTTCCCCCCCCTCCAGGCTCTCTACTCCCATATTTGGGAAGGCAACCCTTACCCCCCACTAGCAACCAGGCCACCATCAAACTCATTGAGAAAAAAGGGAAAGACCCCACAGACCCCGGATCATTCAGGCCCATCTCTCTCTTAAACACCGATGCTAAAATCTAAAATTGTAGCCCAAAGACTAGCCAAGATCATACCCCATCTAATTGACCCTGCCCAATCAGGCTTTGTCAAAGGCAGGACAGCTACACTTAACATAAGAAAGGTGTTGGCGGTACTGGAAAGCGCCAGACTCGACCCTGGGGGTGACCGTGCCATCATCACCCTGGACGCCTAAAAATCCTTTGACAACGTCAGCTTTGACTGGCTTCACCTGGTGTTAAATAGGATGGGATTCGATGGCCCATTCACACATCTTATAAAATCCATGTACCAGGCTCCGGCGGCCAGGCTGATGGTGGCGGGACTACTCACCCCCGAGTTTAGACTTTCAAAAGGAACTAGGCAGGGCTGCCCCTTGTCCCCCCTCCTTTTCAATATCGCCATAGAGCCCCTGTCCAGATTTCTAAATTACATCGCCCCCTTGCATGGCATTCAAATAGGAGACTCCACAATACGCTCCTCCCTCTTTGCGGACGATGTGCTAGTATTCACATCAAACCCAGCAGCCGACCTGCCCTTAATTAAGCGCATCTTTGATGACTTCAATTTTTGTTCAGGCCTCCGCATAAATTACCGCAAAAGCGAGATCCTACTATTGGGTCCCTCCCAAAACCCGAGTTGGGCTGCTTCCTCTCCCTTCACCCTCGCCCATTCACACATCACCTACCTGGGAATTAACATAGGGAAATCCCCCGCATCCTTATACCATCTCAACTACCCCCCTCTTATCTCCAAAATTACCCGAGAATTGTATAATTGGATGGATCTCCCTCTTTCGCTTCTGGGAAGAAGCCACTTGGTAAAAATGGTTAGCTTTGCCCGCCTACTATATCCTCTCCAAACGATACCGTCGTTGATTAAACACAAAGATATTCAACTACTCAATAAATCTATTTCTTCCTTCATATGGCGAGGGAGGCGACCCCGTATTGCTCTGACTAAGCTTACTCTTCCCAGGGGCGAAGGAGGGGCTGGCATTCCTGACATAAGGTTATATAATGTTGCCTCCCTTCTAAGATTCAGCATGGACTGGATTACTAAGTCTGGCCGTTACTCTAACCATGTCCTCGAACAGAACATGGTACATCCCTACTCCCTGACCGCTCTCCTCCACGCCAAATGGAAAAATCTGCCTTCAAACCTACAACATAACCTACTCCTCAGGGACACTTCCATTGCCTGGAGAACCTACAGGAGACTCTTCAAACTCCCCTCTTCCATATCCCCCTATCTCCCTATCAAGGGGAACCCAGAATTTCCACCAGGTTTGACAACCAAAGCCTACTCAATTTGGGAATACCAAGGTCTAACAAACTTCTCCTGTGCACAACGCCCTCGGGTCAGCCTCGGGACTTGGACTCTCTTATGGCCCATTACGCCATACCCAAATCCCATACTTTCCAACTATGGCAATGCCAAAGCTTCATTAAGGCGGCCTGTCCGGATAGCCACTTGAGATTCTCCTCCAGTAAACTAGACGCTCTGATCCAAAGAAGATCTTACAGCCGGTCCAAAATCTACAAACTTCTACTGGAAAGAGCTAGACATCCAGCAAACGCCTTAAAATCCTCCAACTGGTCTAAAGACTTTGCTTCTCCAGACCTAGCACAAAAAATCCTAGATGGTTACAACCATACAATTAAGCTGACTCCGAATGAAACCTGGAGAGAGACGCAACTAAAAATCATGCATCGTGCCCACATCCCATTCCTAGTGGACAATTTAAACCAGGATCGAGCCAAATGCCCACTTTGTGACCAACCAAGACCTTCACTCGCCCATCGTTTCTGGTCATGCTCTCACATCTCAGCCTTTTGGGATCAGATCCTATCCTACATTCATAATGTCAACCTTCTCCTCTTGCCTAAAGATCCCCTCCTTTTAATCTTCAGATACTGGGACAAAGCACTGTTAAAGTGGTCGCCCTCCTTAAAACCCCAGACCATAGAATGGGCAGCGACTTGCCTCTTGATGGCGAGAAGGGCCATTCTAAAGACCTGGATAGAGAAAAGCCCTCCCTCCTTAATTATGGTGGTAAATGATCTCAGATCGCTCCTCTACAAGGACAAACTAAATACCAACTTTATGCATCCATGAGCGGCGCAGCTATTCTGGAACAGATTGAACCCTTTCATCTCAGCCACACTTACACCAGAAGACGAAAGGGCTCTGAGAATCACACTCTCTTACTATCCTGCGACCTCCTCCCACTTCCTATCAGATGATGTCCACTAAGTCTGTGCCTTGTAATCTCCTTCCCCCACTTGGACCTTGGAGACCCCTTCAACTCCTGCTAGGAACTCCGCCTCTCCACCAACCCTCAGTCGGAAACCTCCAGCCTTCCTCTCAAGTCACCTGGACTCACATTTGCTGTGTAGCCCCTTTATCCTTGGTTGCAGCCCCCTTCCCTTCTTTCCCTATTCCTCCCCAAATGTTATTATACTTTTTGCCAGTGTGATCCATCCCGCCACCCCTCCTTCATTGCTATGGCTAGTACAGCTACTAACTCATGGTGGTTAATAACTATGTATACATGTCTCTCTTATATTTACCTTTGTATTTTTTACTTTTGTAATCCTTCGCCTATTCCAAGGCGTTCACTGTTTTTCCCTTTTGACTTTGTGCCCATTCAATATCTTTATATTTCAATAAAATCTCTAAAAAAAAATCTTGGGGGGAGTCATATTAAGGGAAATGAGTGGATAGGTATCTGAGGAATTATAGGCATAGTTACACTGGGGGGTCTTGTGGGTGATACTGAATTGAGACCCTGGTTTATATGTGAAAAGTATATTGGGGAGGGGGAAGAGGTCCAGAACACCAGTAGAAAAAATAAGAGGGTCGATAACACTGAAGGAACCCAGGAGAGAGGACTCCTGAAGGGGGCCAGTCTTTTATAATCAGCAAACTATTTAACTGTATAAACCTGAGAACCGGAGTAACATTTTACCGGGGGTCAAACAATATGAACACCAGGCTGGGAGGCATGTCTGACAGGGCCGAGTAGGGGCAGAGCAGTAGCGAAAAATACTAGCAGGGTTTGTTAAGGTGGTGTTTCCCGATAGCATGTACTGTGAGGGGTACAAGGGGCAATTTGCTTATAGATAACTGAATGGAATGATCTATTTCTATTGCAAAGAAAATAAAAATGTTGTTAAGTGAAGAAGAGTGATAGGCTTCTGTCCCTTGATCTGTTCAGGTAGTATTGTCACTCCCCTGTGTCAGACCTGTCTTCCCAGCCTTTAAACACAACTCACAAATAATCAGATATTTACCATTTTACCTAACTGTATTTTTCAGCAAGGGTAGTAGATATAAGGAGGTAAATATGTCCATTTCCTAAAGGAGATGAGAGAATATACAACACTACTCTCTGATATAAATCTACAGAAGTTACTAGTGATATACAGGGTCTATAACATAATGCAGTGTAAATAGCTTGTTAACAAAAAAGGTGGTCGTTAATTAAAAGTAAACCATACCAAGCGTGATAGTAAGCTGGATGACCAAGGGAAGTTTGAGAGATCTGTAGGTAGCCTGGATTAACAGACATGGATGTGGGATGCAGGCCTAGCTTGACTGCTACCGTTCAAAGCTCCTCTTCTTTTCTTGAAGGCACATCACACACTATTGGAAAAAATCACTCCTGGGGAAGAGGGTTGCTTGCGAATTATCGCATATAAGACAGGTGTATAGATTAACCTGGTCTGGATAGGTTTGCAAACCATGGGAGATAGAGGCGTAAAGTTAGTTGCAAAGGCAAGTACTGTGATCATGTCTGTTGGTCCAAAGGTATCAGCGTAGCGTCTCTGCAAGCGAGCCAAGCTTTATGTAGGATTTGGAATGAATTATTATTCGGTATGGTGTGGGCTGAGCTTCTTTGTTGTAAACCGTAAAAGGCAGTTGGGGAAAGCTGAAGAAGTCTAGTTACCTCCTTGGAGGGAAGAGAAAAGAGGGCAAGAGGATATGTGAGGTGGCTGCTGAGTTAGGAGTTCATACGATCCCTTCTGCGCGGAGGGGAGGCTCCTGGGGTTCTTGGTGCAGCATCTCTGCGATTAGGGGTGTGAGGAAACAAGGAAGCTGGTCTGGGTCTCCGATCTCGTTGTCAGAAACTGAAAATACGCAGAGCGCGTCTTTGTTGCAATGTTAAGTTCGACAGATCTTGGAAAAGTTTTATTTCAATTCCATTTATAAGAATGCGGCTTCTTTCTCTGGCTTGTCTTAAGATTGCCTCTTTCAGAGGAAAGTTGACCAGGCAGCAAATGATATCCCCGGGGGGGGGTCATTCTCCCTTCCTCTAGGTCTTAGGGCTCTGTGCATCCTTTCAGCCTCAATGGGGGAGTCTGCAGGCCTTTCCAGTAACTCATTGAACATGCCCGTAACTGTTTGCATTAAGTGATTTTGCTCAACAGTCTCCGGAACCCCCCTAATTCTGATATTATGCCTTCTCCCCCAGTTCTCAAGGTCCTGGAGATGGCGGTGCATAGCTATTATGTGTGAAAGGTTCAAGTCTGCTGTTTTTTGTACCTGCTGTATAGCGTCCGCGTGAACGTTCCCATCCAAACGGAAATGCTGTGGATGTCGGCCTTTAGTTCCGAGACGGCAGCCGAAAGTGTGGCCTTGATGTCAGCAGTCATTGCCTGTATATCGCTCAGGCAGAGTGCTCGGGAGTGGCCAGGAGAGTGATCTCCTGGGTCCCGTTGAGTGGCTTTGAGAGCTGAAGCGTAGGAGGCCTGCTCCATTTCAGAGGCCCTGTGCTGTTCTCTGGCGGCCATGCGGAACATGGCAGGGATGTTCCCCAACGATTGGGAGAGCTGGTCCTTGGGGCCCCGGACGGCCTGGGGGTTGTTATCGTGCTTCTCCATAAGTATAGGTATGAATCCAGGCACAATAGCTCCTTCCTAGAATGGTAAAGGCACCTTGCTGCAGGAGAGAGAAGGGATCAAGCAGCCATCATCGAGCAGAGCCAAGCCACGCCCCATTAGCTGATTTAAACCAGAGATTACATTGTGCTTTAAGAAACTCAGAGACAGTACCTCATAACAGCCACTTTGAGTTGTAAGCTACTCCAATGGCCATCCAATAAGGCAACTAGGGGAGAGCATGAACATGATTGCATTTAGGCAAGCAATAATGTCACAATGGCAGATTATGGTGAGAACTGTTGGATGGCTTTTCAAACCAGGTATGTATTTAAATAAAGCATTCCAAAAAGTAACCATTCTGATTTTGTGGCTGGCATTCTCCCTTGGCCAACATGTCAGTGAAAAAGAAACTTTGTCAGCCTTCAGGTGAAGGCCTTCCGAAATTGGTTAAAAATTAGTAAATGTGCTATTAGTGTGGTCAACTATCAAAATTTGGCAAATCAAGACAACACTGTGGAGATCTCAAGGAAATCCAAGGCCATAAAATAATTAAACTCCTTCATTTTACTTCTGCCCTTTAAGACATTTTAATAAATTAGGGCAACATAACACCTGTATTTTAGTATGTATTCCTTCTTGCTGAAAATCATACCTTATGTGAATAAATGTTAATGTCTGTAAAATGAATATTAAATGCACTGTAGTTAAACTATATCACATTATAAAAAGAAGGGTGACTGTAGTTTAATGCAGCCAATGGCAATTTCACCTTGCATCAAACTGTATACTGTTTAACTCATGTTAGATCCTCTTCCATCCTAATTGTGTACAAGGTCATGTAAAATCTTATTCTGGTAATGTGCCTTAAAAATAGCAAGGTCACCCAGCTTAATTTCTAACATGCTAAATTTCCTTGATCTGTCAGCTGTCAATGGAGTGCTGCTTGCATTATGTAAACAAGACCATTGATGACACTTTCTGTATTATAGGTTCCAGTCATTTCAGTCATATTTTCATTTAACATATTTAATCTAGTAGAGTGGCTATGATTTTACTGCCAAAGCAGCAATTGTATGTGCTTGATTTTAACAATAAAAGGATGAGCCAACCCATACACATTAGAAAATCAAATGGAGCAAAATCAATTGTTACCCATTATAACACCATAGTTATTGAAACTCATATTTTGCATCTACCTGAGCATCCTTGTATTACTTGTATTCATTCTGGTTTTACTGTACATTTATTTTGAATTTGTGAAAGATTGAAATTGTACATTTTAATATTTACTGTGTTTACAGCATTCCAATAAATACAGATGGGTGAAAATTGATAAAATAAACAGATAGGTTCTCTTGCTTTCTTAAAGTCAGCATCCAGCAAGCCCATTATTTGATATAATGGACTGTAGTGGCATGTATCTGCCATTCAAGTTGAACTCCACTCCAGAAAAAAAAAGCCAACACTTTTTAAAGAATTATATGACCCATGGACACTAGTCTGTATTCTTACTTCTGGACCTTTCGGCTGCCTTTAAAATGGTTGACCACCCCCTGCTCCTCAAAAAACATTACTCCATTGGTCTCCATGGCTGTGCTCTTCACTGGCTCTCATCCGACCTATCCCACCGCACCTTCAGTGTCACTTACAATTCTACTTCCTTTTCTCCTCTTCCTTTCTCTGTCGGGGTCCCCCAAGGTTCTGTTCTTGGACCTCTCCTATTCTCAATCTACACCTATTCCCTGGGTCAGCTGATAGCCTTCCATGGCTCTCAATATCATTTCTATGCTGGCGACACCCAAATTTATCTCTCCACCCCTCAGCTCCCTCCATCAGTCTCCTTGCGCACTTATAATTTACTAACAGACTTATCAGTCTGGATGTCACACCATGTCCTCAAACTCAGCTTGTCCAAAACTGAGCTCATAACATTTCCTCCCCCAGGTGCCTCTTTTCCTGACCTCTCTGTCTAGATCAATGGCACGTCCATCAACCCATCCCTGCATGCCAGGGTGCTAGGTTTTATACTAGACTCTGAACTCTCCTTTCAGCCCCACATCTAATCACTTAGCAAAGCTTGCCACCTCAACATCCACAGCATCTCCACAATACACCCCTTCCTAACCAATGACACCTCCTAATTCACTCCCTGATCATGTCTTGCCTTGACTACTACAACTCCCTCCTTATTGGCTTAGCTTTAAATAGTCTATCCCCTATTCAGTCCATCATGGATGCCACTGCCAGACTCATCCACCTTACAAACCACTCAGCGCCTGCTACTCCTCTCTGCCAATCCTTCCATTGGCTGCCACCCACCCAACTAATTAAATTCAAAATACTAACAATTACTTACAAAGCCATTCACAACTTGGCCCCCAGCTACATCACTAACCTAGTCTCAAAATACCAGCCAAATCACTCTCTCTATTCCTCCCAAGACCTCCTGCTCTCTAGTTCCCTTGTCATGTCTTCCAATGCTTACCTCCAGGACGTCTCCTGAGCCTCTCTCATTCTTTGGAATCCCCTACCTAAATCTGTCTGGCTATCTCCCACTCTATCCTCTTTTAGGCGATCCCTGAAAACGTTTCTCTTCAGAGAAGCCTATCCTTCCTCCACCTAATAACTGTACTATTATTTCCTCCATCAGCTCACCCCCCACCTTTATTACCTTTTGTATCACTTGGCCCTCCCTTTTAGATTGCAAGCTCTAATGAGCAGGGCCCTCTGATTCCTCCTGTATTGAATTGTATTGGAACTGTACTGTTTGCCCTAACATTGTAAAATGCTGCTCAAATGGTTGGCTCTATATAAATCCTGTATAATAATAATAATGACTTTCTTAAGGTCACAGTTACCCTAAATGTAACTTCCTACCCTCTTAAATTCTTAAATCATAGCGTCTTGCTCTTTTGATGGTAAGAAAGATGAGAAGATGTTTTAAGGATAATCAGGATTCCCATAAATGAAGGCCATCACAATGTATATTTCAGCACTTCTTATTAATCCCTTCTCACATGAAATCTGTATATTAACCCCCAAACACAATTCCCAATGCTGGGGACATGTTAATAAACATCCTCCCTTTTACAGCCACCCTCTTTTTCTCAGTTGCAATGGAACCCAATCCCATCTGTTTTTGATTGTTCCAATCTCCACTGCCAATTTGACACAGACAATACTGAATATGTGACCAATATATCAGCTGTGACATAGTGATCAAATGTGAGCTAGAGGCTTCATGGCTGCACTGCAGCTAGAAGGTTAGAAGGCACAAGTATTCATGGCAGAGATTTACTAAAAGTGGAGCAGTCAGAATCTGGTGCAGCTGTGCATGGTAGACAATTAAGCTTTGACAATAAAATCTGGAAGCTGATTGGTTTCTATGCATAGAATGCTCCAGTTTAAACCTCCCTCCCCATGTGTTCAGCATTGTAACTGTCAGATATAATTAGAATATTAAAAATAATTTTAAAAAATAGAAAAAAATGTACCATTCATTAAAAAAAAAGGGATGCGTACATTAAAAGCAAGAAATAAAAAATGCGAAAAATGGCTATATTACCATTTTTTCATGTGGGCTACATCTTAGTCCAGAGAATCAGGATGGAGAGTTTTAGGGGAATATTTTAGCATCTATCAACATTTATAAGATTAGCAATGATAATGTTTAAGGATAATGTAATTTTGTCTTTTTCATTTTCACTAACTGGGTCACTCTGAATGAAGAATATTTAATTTTATTTAATAAAAAGCAATGCCTCTTTCTAATGTAATATAACCGTTGAATAAAATGCCATCACAAGGTGTATTACCAATTCATTATCACAGAAACAGAAAGTACTGAACACGTATGGCAAGTTTTAATGCTAGTAGCCACTTGTACACTAATGATTGAAATATTTCAGCATAGAAACTTTGATTTAGAAATTGCCCTTTATTTCCATATTATGCATACATTTGTATGCAATAAAGTCTAACTGAGTGGTATTCTGAGTATTATTTCTGAGTTGTTATTTCTTTTAAATAAAATATTTGACCTTTTTCATCTCTTTGCTACATCTCATTGCTACTGATCTCCTTCAGCCACTTTGTAGCCCCTTCTTTCTATATGCATAAACCCCAGCAATGGCATCTCTCAAGGCGAGTTTTCCAATAGTGACAACAGAATGTATGTATGTATGATGTTGAAATGCCCATGTGACAAACAAGGAGCACAACTGTGAAACAGGGACAGAGTGCTGTAACCCTATAACAGTCATTTCTGAAAAAAGGGGCTTTCATTATATTTAATAAAAGCTATAGATTAAAAAAACTTTTGAAATTGTTAAATCTTATAAGCTCACATACTTTGATGGAAAATCTTCGATATTCTCTGTGATTTTTTGCATGTCCTTTAGGCAGTTACATATAATCCTTATGGGCATTAGTACATCTGCAATACAAAAAATATGTAGTGATTGGCGCATAACCTTGCAGTATTAAAGTGGTTGTCAACTCGTGACAACCACTTTAACCTACAGGTAAGCCTATAATAAGGCTTTCCTGTAGGTGCCCTGCATATCTCCCAAACCTGCATGGTTCAGGAGATATGCAGTGTACTAGATGTGCCTATGTCATTTTGGCACATGCACAGTGAAGAAACGGCCTCCGTGCCGTTTCTTCACTGTGATCGTGCCGTGACTGGCGGCTCCCACGCGGAAGTGACGTCACGGACAGTCACAGAGCCGGAGATTGCGACCCCAGAAGGATGAGGAGCAGAAGATGGACGCTGCCAGCACAGGGCACAGCGCTGGATGTATGCATCTACTTTGCAGGGGAATGTAGAGGAAGTAAACCCAATCTGGGTTTACATACTATTTAATACAGTACATAAATATGAAATGCATACATATACCAAACAAAGTCCATAAAAATCATCAAAAAGTGACCATTGTAAATGAATAATCAAAAAAAGTGTTAATCAGAAACATAAACATATATGAATGTAAAAAAGGAGATATGAATTAGTCCATAACTGTGCTCATAAAGTGATGAAGTGCAGTATATCCAATAGTGATTCAACACCATGCGTGTGCTAGGGGTTTAACCACTTGCCGCCCGCCCACTGTCAAATGATGGAGGGGCGGCGCCGCTCACGTTCTGGGATGACGTCATTGTCCCAGAAAGCACGCCAATAGCAGCCAAGACGTGTTTTCAGGACACGGCATGACCCCGATCTGTGTAAAGAGCTGCGGCTGTGGGCTCTTTAACCATGTGATCGGCTGTGACCAATGACAGCCGGTCACATGTAAACAAGAAAGTGCCGTAATAGTCACTCCTTGCCTCACACTGACAGAGTGTGTGGCGGGCAGAGTCGATCAGCGGCACCTCCTCTCGCAGAGGACGTCTAGGGATGTAATCAGTTCACTGATTACCATTGACCACCAGTGGCAGCAACCAGTGCCCACCGCAGTGTCAGCAGTCAGTGCCTACAAGTGCCCTCCAGTGCCAGCAATCAGTGCCCACAAGTGCCACCAATCAGTGCCCATTAGTGATGCCAGTCAGTGCTCATCAGTGCCACGTATCTGTGCCACCTGTCTGTGCCCATCAGTGCCACCTATCAGTGCCCATCAGTGCCACCTATCAGTGCCAGCCAGTGTCACCCATCTGTGCCCACCTGTGCCACCAAACAGTGCCACCTATCAGTGCCCATAATTGCCACCTCATCAGTGCCCATCAGTGCCGCCTCATCAGTGCCCATCAGTGCCGCCTCATCACCACACATCAGTAAAGGAGAAAAATTACTTATTTACAAAGTTTACTGACAAAAACTAAGAAAAACTTTTTTTTCTAAATTGTCAGTCTTTTCTTTTTTAGTAAAAAATAAAAAAAAACACAGCAGAGATTAATTGTCACCAAAAGAAAGCTCTATTTGTGTGAAGAAAATGATTAAAAAAAAGTCACATGGTTACAGTGTAGCATGACCACGCAATTGTCATTGAAAGTGTGACAGCGCTGAAAGCTAAAAAATGGCCTGGGCAGAAAGGGGGTGAAAGTGCTCAGTTTTGAGGAGGTTAAACTTACAAGAAATCAATATTCAAAAAGCCCATAGATCAAACAGATGACTGTGACCAGGAACCAATACACTCCGGAGCATGGGGGGACCAGTGTTGTTAAATAAACTATTCCTCCATAAAAGTTCTATGGGTTTTTTGATCTATGGGCTTTTTGAATATTGATTTCTGGGGAGTTTAAACCTCTAGCACACGCATGGCGTGAATCACTATTGGATACACTGCAATTCATCACTTTATGAGCACGGTTATGGACTGCTTTATATCTCTATTTTTACATTCCTATACTTATTATATTTTTGATGAACCCTTTTTTTTTGATTATTCATTTGCATTGGTCACTTTTTGATGATTTGTATGGACTTTATTTGGTATATGTATGAACTTTATATATATGCACTGTATTAATACTGCAAGAGGTTAAGCACCAATCCTGCCATATTTTTTGTATTGTTTTAACTTGATTATTTTCACTTAAGGAGGAGTGGGCTGCACTACTTTACATATAATTGATTTCATTTATGCTGTGGCACTATATCACTGTTTTTTGTAAGCACATCTGCAGCTGTCCCCGCTAGACCGAACAAGGGAATGCAGGATACTCTTAAAAACCAAAAGGGAACACCAGGGAAGCACACGACTAGCACAATAAAAATTTGTATTCAACATATAATTATTAAAATTAAATATGCGCTTACAAGTCCACATCAGGGGTGTGAGCCTTTCACAGTCTGTCACAGATGTATGGCTATAGTCTCTACACATTTAACCACTTCAATACTGGGCACTTTCACCCCTTTCTGCCTAGGCCAGTTTTCAGCTTTCAGTGATGTCACACTTTGAATGACCACTGCATGGTCATGCAATGCTGTACCCAGATAGAGCTTTCTTTTGGTTGTTTTTAATCACCACTGTTTATTTTTTGCTAACAAATGAAAAAAGACAAACAATTTTGAAAAAAAAGTTTTTCTTAACCCCTTCCTTACCGGGCCATTTCTGGAACTCCTCTCCTACATGTAAAAATCATCATTTTTTTGCTAGAAAAATACTCAGAACCCCCAAACATTATATATCTTTTTTTAGCAGGTACTCTAGGGAATAAAATGGCAATCATTGCAACTTTTTATATCACACGATATTTGCGCAGGAATTTTTCAAACGCGTTTTTTTTGGAAAATAAACAGTTTCGTGAATTTAAAAAATACATAACAGTAAAGTTAGCCCAATTTTTTTGTATGTTTTTGAATTGCGCCAAACTTTGGTACTTAAAAATCTCCATAGGCGACGCTTTAAAATTTTTTACAGGTTACATGTTTAGAGTTACAGAGGAGGTCTAGTGCTAGAATTATTGCTCTCGCTCTAACGTACGCGGCAATACCTCACATGTGTGGTTTGAACACCGGTTACATATGTGGGCGGGGCTTACATATGCGTTCGCTTCTGCGTGCGAGCTCGCGGGGACGGGGGGACTTTAATTTTTTTTTTTTGTTATTATTATTCATTTTACTTTTATTTTTTTATTTTTACACTGTGTCTTTAATTTTTTTTTTTTTATCACTTTTATTCCTATTACAAGGAATGCAAACATCCCTTGTAATAGGAATGGTGCATGACAGGTACTCTTTATGGAGAGATGGTGGGGTCAATATGACCTCACATCTCTCCTGCAGGCTGGAAAGACTGAGATCAGAAAAAAAATTCCGATCCCAGCATTTCCAGCCGTGATCACGGCTTTGTTTACTAAAGCCGGGCCGGGCGTGACATCATAACATCGCGCCCGGTCCTCCGAGGGTCATAGAGATGACTGGTGACCAGATGGTCATCAGTCATCTCCCTGACGACACTCCAGCGGCGACGGATCTCTTCTCCCTGCCGCCGATCGTACGGGCGGCACGGGAGAAGCACCGAATGGCGGTGGGAGGGGTGGGACGTCCCCTCCTGCTGCCTACAAGAACGATCAAGCGGCTGAACTGCCGCTATGATCATTCTTGTGGTGTACAGAATCGCCAGCTGAAAAAAATGATATCTGAATGGTGCCTCTAGCTGCTGGCACCATTCAGATATCCCCCCTCAAAGTCTAGGACGTCCATGGACGTCCTACCGGCGGGAAGGGGTTAATTTCTGTTACAAAACATTGTCTAAGTAATTTTTCTACTGCTGATGAGGCTGCACTGATAGGCACTGATGAGGCAACACTGGTGAGGTGGCACTGATGAGGAGGCACTAATATGCAGCACTGATGGGCACAGATAAGTGGCATTGATATGCAGCACAGATAGGTGGCACTGATGGGGACTGATAGATGGCACTGATAGGTTGCAATGATGAGGAGGCACTGACAGGCATCACTGATGGGCTCTGAAAGACAGCACTGATGGGCGCTGATTGGCACCACTGATGGCCACTGATTGGCATCACTGGTGGACACTTGCAGGCATCACTGATGAGACTGCACTGATAATTAATGCACCGATTATCATCGCAGTCCCCCCCATCAGGAGAGCTGCTTATCATGTGGTGTCAGCATAGAGGAATGCTGATAGCCGACACTTCCTATTTACACTATGTCATAGGCTCTTTACCGTGATCATAAATGTGGTGTGTCCAGGTGACACACCGCACCAATGATTGCAACGCTGCACGCCCCCATGAGCACGCACAAGCAGATTGTTCTGAAGGACGTCGTATGACGTCCAGTCAAAACAATGAAACCCACCCTGCCCGGCCGTCTTTTTGCTATAGGCGGGAAGGTGTTAATCAGCAACCTTGCAAAACAAAGTGCTCTGTTTCCTGGTTTCTGCCAATCCCTTCAAGATATACCAATGTCCCTCAGACAGAGTAAATCATAGGTCACTCCCACACATGACAATGTGGGTTGCTGCAATGACGTGTTTCAGGGGGATACATCCCCAAATTGAATTGACATTTTACAAAAAAAGTGTGAATTATATTCTGTTTGTGTGCACTATAATTATTTAAGTGTATTTTACAACATAGTGTGAAAGCATAGATTTTAGGTTATGTTTTATTCAAGTATTTTTGCAGAAAAAGCAATATAGGGTACAAAGACGAAAAGGGGGATGGGGGTTGTGGTAAACAAATACCAGAGATCAACATTATCATGAAAAAATAACCTTAACATCACTACTGGTTATGAAATACCATGAGATCAAAACAAATGTTTAAGTTTCGGTGGAGTGTGCTCCAGTGCACAATTAAGCAAAGAACTTCCTCAATAGCTGTTCAGAGGAAGAATAATGGTGCCAAATATACCAGAGTTTGTTATATTTGTCCCTTTGCCTGCATCTCCTCCATAAGCATGGTGTCATTAAGTATATCTATTTATGAAGAGGGGGAACAATTTCAGTCTTCCAGTATCTAGTAATAAGTTGGCATGCTTCTGAGAGAAAAAAATCTTAGGAGACTCACCTTCTGAGTTTTGGTTGAGCCTGGGATGATGGATAGGAGAGCCATTTTAGGAGAAGGGGAGAATACATGTCATTGTACACCTGAAATACCTGTCTCCAGAAGGGGCGGATACAGCTACATTCCCACCAGATGTGAAGATAGGTTCCTCTCTCTCTGTGACAGTGCCAGCATGTATCGGGTGTGTTTGGGAAAATTTTGTTGGAGACTGGATCTCTGTACCACTGGGATAAAAATTTGTAGTTTTTCTCCCGGGTAAAACAGGAGACTGATGATTTGTGGGTGAAAATGAATGAGGTATTCCAATCACTAATGCCAATCTCTATCCCCAAGTCTCTGGACCATAATCGCATGTAGGTGGGCAAGGCATTATGTGTCTGGGAGAGTATCTCCTTATATATCATTGACAATGTATGTTGGGGGACCTGAGAGAGACTACACATTCCTTCGAAAGCTGTGAGAGGTCTATAAATCTGCCTAGAGAGGTACAGGGATTTAGAGTATTTTATTAGGCCCAGATTAGTTAACAAATCAGCCGTATGAGGATGAGGTTCAACCTGGGATCTAAAAGAACTAATTTCAGCATGAATGAATGCTCAGGCTGTAGGTCATGATATCCGCTCCAAGGTGCCAAAAGCCATAGATTGACCATTGTCAGACAGCACCAGATTATAAAATAAAGGGGTTAACGGGCAGGGGTCAGTGGACAATGCAAATCCGTTGTGCCAAAGATATCATAGAGACAGTGCTACAGTGGTTAAAGGGGAAATCGTTATCATGGTATGAAATTTGGCATTGTATCCCCAAAGTAGGACACAGAGGTCCATTGGCACCATGTCTTGTTCTACTACTGTGGAGGGTTTGGTCACTGGACGAGGAAACCATTCTAGTATCCTAGCACAGTTGAGGCGTGATATATTTCCAAGTCCGGTAAACCTATACCCCCAGTTAATTTGTGGGAACGTATTCTAGAGGGGTGGTGCTGCCAGAGAAAGATAATCACCATGGAGCAAAAACATAGATTTTATTTAACAACAACACAAATACTGTGTGACATAAAAACTGCTGCTAACGCTATTTTATGCTACAGGGTCTGTGCTTTCAGTATATATATATAATGTTTTGGGGGTTATTATATAATGTTTTGGGGCTTTTTTGTTTTCATATTCAAGATGTGCATTTTATTATGCAGGAGCAAAATTTAAAAAAATTACTCAGAGCTGAGAACTTTCAGGTTCAGTAATAACAGGGCAGATCAAAGAATAGATGCTCCTCAATCTGCTTTTGCTCTTCATCCTGCAAACATTTATTGTGGTCCTGGGCTCCCTAAAGGAACAGAAGAGCCCAGAAACCCTGAGTGGTGATGGGGGCAGGGGGCAACACGATCATAGTGCAGTGCAATAATTACTTTTAATAAAAAGCACAGGGCCCACGAAAAAATGATACCAAACTCATATCTGCTGCCACATTTATGGCAATGGGGTTCAAATTAAGCATTCAAACATTAGAAAAGTTTGCCAAACCTACCCAGAACTGAATGTAGGTATGTTTGATTCATCACTATTCAAAATTCATAATCTGACTGGCTGTGCTTTCTCTCTTCTGTCTGGTTACTTTCCTTCTTAAGTTCTTTTGACCTTCTCGTAATTCAAGTTTACAAACACTCCCCGCTTAGAACATTTTTCTCACATTTTTGCTTTTGTTTAATGTTTGTTTCAAGTTGAATTATAATAGCCTCCAAACTCTCAACATTTAAAGTTTCCCAGAAATCATTATAGTATTTTTTACACTAATGTCCCTATATATTGCAGAGATCTGAATCCATTATCTGCTTACCTTTGGACATGTTTAATTCACACTGTGGTCTACATTTTGCTAGTTATTCATGAAATGCAGATCACAGTGTGTAGCCTGTGATGTTCCACAGAGTTCTCTACCATGCTACTCAGATTGGAGCAGAGACTGATGGGCTTCTCCTGACTTATTTTTTGGTTTTATGCATTGAAATAAATGGAGGTCCAATTGTTTTGGAATTCTAATTTTGATGACTTTCAAACCATCTATAGTGACTGTGATTTCTAAGTTGCCAGCAGCCAAATGATTGTAAAATTGGAACAAAATACATCAAAATTAACTCAATTTCACACCAAAAGTAATATGTGACTGATTTTCACTCCAGTTTTTGTATATCAGTTCCTTGAAACTAGGAAATGTTTGTAACTGAATCTCTAGAAAGACATACAGCACACTGTCACAAACTTTAAGAAAGGAAAAAATGATTACATAAAGATTTCTTTCTTGTGTCACTAAGTGATGGATAGAATAATACAATTATAAATTCATTGCACTATTAAATTTAATTTTGTCAATTTAAATAAAGACTGTATTATTAATTGAAACATTTATGTTTAAAGACAAGGCATTCAAACTGGGACTTCTCAAATATATGTATACTGTAATTTGTATTTAATATATTTTGAAAGGACATCTACCGTTACTGTATATGTCACGCAAAAAGGCCAATGGCAAAATGCCCAAATTTCTCTTGAAATTTTATGAAGCATTTTCTGTGGTTAAATTGCTAAGCTTGCAATAAAATACACCATTATTTTTGAAACTCCTTTGTTTCATTTTATGCTCTTGAATTATTTAGTAGGGTTGTGATCTATTCTCCTGGTAATATTCCCTCTTGAAAAGGATAATATCTTATAAAATTTGACAACCCACTTGATAGAGTGACAGTGTTTTTTTTTATCTCTAGCTTGGTCTCATGCCAAGACAGTACAGCAGCTAGATTTTTGAGAAACCCTTGTCTTTCATCATTTACAGGAAACGTCATCCATTTTCAGGATTAATATAGGTTTAGCCAATGCACTAAATAAATATACACATTATTATATTGGATGTGAAGTTAGAAGAAGTTGTTAAGTAGCCACATGAGTTTCTCTAACACAACTAAGAATATCCTGTTGAAATAATCAAGGCATGCTGCAGAAGTAAAGAAATTAACAAATTGGCCGCACTCCATGGATGCAAGTTCTTGAGCTTACAGTTTATTGTATAAACAGGCACATACAGGTACAGATTGTAGACACCTTTCACTCGATAGATACGAGCTTACTCATGCTGCAGAAGTAAGTTATGTTATAGGAATATAGTAGAAATCACTCATGACCTACGATCTGACAAGGTATTCTTATACCCTTTAACATACCCACATGTTAAAGGGTACCTTTATTTAAAACTGTATAGAGTTGGGAAACCTGCCAGGTGTTTTTTTTTTTTTTTTTACTGTGTCCCATTGTTGAGATCTAACACTACTTTCTATCTCTGAGACACATCAGTGTGAAAGTAAACATCCTTTGTGCCACCATAACAGGTGTCCCCTACCCATTGGAAGAGTTCACCTTTATTTTTGTTTTGGTGGCAACTTTAGAACTTTTGATTTTTTCATATCAGTTTCTGTCCAGGTGATAATGGTCCCCAGGACAAACAGAGAGATACATCTCCCCATCATTAAATCTGAACTCTAATCAGTGCAAATCATTATCAGTTCAAATTATAAACTCAATCATTCCACAGTTACTCTCTAATAAAGCAGAAAAATACAATGTTTTACTCACCATGCACTATTTTGTAAATATGGCATCACTTTTGCAACCATTGCAGCGGATGGGAGGGCCTAGCAAGGTGCTGTACATGACCTCCTGCACAGATCCCTACCTCCACCTTCTAAATGCCCCCAGCCTTGATGCATTCTGGCTCATATGAGGATTTTTTGAATTTTGCAAAATGTTGATAGACAAGCTAGGCTCGCAAATGTGCACTGCTAGGATAAAGCTGTCAGGAGTGGGTGTTTCTAGGTGGACTGCATTTATAAGCAGCCTGTTGTGGGTAATGTACATGTGGCCAATGCAGGAAGTCATGTACATTACCCTGCTAAGGCTGCTTAAATTATCAGCACAGACTGCCAGGCCACCTTATGCCCAGGAAGCGATTCACTTGCTAATAGGAAACAGGCAGTTTCTACACTACACAATGGAGTTGATTTACTAAAGTCAAACAGACTGCAAGTGCAGTTGCTTCACAGCTTAGTGTGATTAAATAAAAAGTATTGCGCTAAAGTAAATTAAACAATAATAATAATAAGTGACACTTATAGCAGCAACTGTACTCCACGTGATATTGCCTGGATATGACACAAATCTTTAACAAAAACAGTCACGCTAACAAAAATAAGGTGAAAAAAGTGAAGAAGGAATAAAAGAAAAAAACTTTTCTATACAGTATATTTAGTCCATATAGTAAACAGTCAATTTCCAATAATAAGTGGCAAAAAGGTGT
This sequence comes from Glandirana rugosa, assembly GCA_018402905.1. Taxonomy (NCBI): domain Eukaryota; kingdom Metazoa; phylum Chordata; class Amphibia; order Anura; family Ranidae; genus Glandirana; species Glandirana rugosa. The sequence continues at coordinate 356,062 of BLSH010410427.1, read as the reverse complement.
ATATTCACAATGCAACAAAAACGAAAAATAGTAGAAAAATCTGTGAGAAAAAGGTTCTGGATGTGATCTTTATATCCAAGATGCATTCGCCATAGACGTGCAGATATCAGCCTTATGATCTCCCAAGAGTATTACCGTCACCAATTAAGCATGCACACCTCATGGTACAATGGGAAGGGGTACTCTTACCGGAGTTAGTTGACTCACTATCCCTAGTGGGTCAAAAAAAGCAAGCAGCTATACCCACTGCAAGGTCTAGTTGGAACACTCTCTTTTTCCTGAATTAGATCTTGATAAGCAGTGCGAGGTATGAAGTCTGCGCCCCACCTCTCCAAACGTTAATGTCATAAGGGAAGAAGGGAACGCCAATAGTGTAATTCCGTATAAATTAAATTTATTAAAACTAAAGATGGGTACTTACAAACAAACAGTAAAAACAACACGAAGTATAAAAGCCGGCATCCAAACTGTACAGCATATATGATCGCCCGTCCTTCCGGGTGTATGGCGTGGTGACGTCAGCACATAGCTCCGCCCTACATGTTTCGTCAGAAATGACGTCTTCCTGGGGCAAGGGCGACGTGCTGATCCGTCACCTTATATATGCAGATTGGGACTCGTTCAGAGTTCCGGTCGCCATTTTCCAGGAGTTAACATGTCAGCCAGTTATTAAACTAGACTGGCAAGCCTGGCAAAAGAAATTCTCAATTATAAAAACATCAAACTAAACACAAGAAAACTGGTAAATTAAGGCTGATAAATTTACAGATCCAATGAAGATCCTCGGCACAACCTTATACAGGGTACTCCGACAGTCACATTGGATCACAGCAGCCATTTTACTGAAGTTCATTCAGGTTAATACATGTTTAAAACATTATATAATTATAAATCTTATACTCGCTGGAGACAATAAAGTCTTCTAGTGAAATATCTATCTCCATCTCCGGTAAAGCGGTCATAAAGGGCCTAAGATGTAAAAATGAGATTTGGAAGTGAGAATAGGAAACATAACTTCCAAACTAATGGACATATAAATCGTCACCATTTTAGAATTTATTAATTGCTAGCATGGGGTGACTTCCGGTTCCGGCGCCGAATGGAGAGGAGCTAGGAGACGACCGCTCCTCTCCTCTGCCCCTATACCCGCCTGAAAAACCGGCAGCCCACGGAGAAAAAGGCACGGAGACTCTCACCACTAGTCCCCCGCCCCGCATGGACCGATTTGTGGAGCGCATAAACCAGAGGCAGAGTGCTTCCCCCCCGGCACCCGGCGGAGAAAAGCAGCGCGGCGCTTCCAACATGGCCGCGGATGCTCCGGCACAAATTTCATATGCAGCGATGGTAGCCGCATCCCCTCCTCATCAGCGAGCCGATGGCCCGCAGCAACAGCAGCCGCCACCAGGAACCCCTGGGCATGAACCATCTACACCCGCCGAGATAGCACAGGCGGTGGTCCTCCTGATGCGACCGTTACTAATGGAAGCAGTGGACACAGCAGTCACTAATGCTGTACAGAAAGGTATGGAGCATATGCATAAGGAACTGCAATCCCACGCTGCCAGATTAGAACAGGCTGAGGAAAGATTGTCTACTGTAGAGGATGACACTACTGCTCTGCTTGCCTCAGTTGCCAAACTCACATTGCAGAATAAAGATCTGCAAGAGAAGGTCATAGGCCTGGAAAATCGAAGCAGAAGGAACAAATTGCGCATAATAGGCCTCCCTGAAACTTATTCCCAGCGTACCCTCCCCAAGTTATGTGCAGTCACTATGCCAGAACTACTGGGCCTCCGAGCCCCCTGCACAGTGGAGAGGGCTCACAGGATTGGACAGCCATCCAATACTCGCTCTAAGCCCAGGGCGGTAATAGTACGCTACCTGAACTACATGGACAAGCAAGACGTCCTCCAATCCTTCAGGAAAGTGCGTTCCCTAAACTTTGAAGGTCACAACCTACTCATCTTTGCTGACTACTCGTATGAGGTCATGCAGAAAAGAAAAGCGTTTTCACCAGTCTGCACGACCCTTCATGAGCTCAACATACGCTTCAGTCTGGCATACCCTGCTACGCTTTATTTTCAGACCCCGCAAGGAGACAAGAAGTCATTCACCTCCCATCAGGAAGCTGAACTATTCGTGGCTGACTCCCTTCAACCTGACATGGACCAGACCCCACAGTCGGAAGCCGCCACTAGAACAACACCCAAGAAATCCTCCATTGCGACAAACAAAACTGGGAGCCCGTCGAAACCTCCCTACAAAAGAGTTTGCTTCGGTCCACAAGACCTCCCTTCCCCTCAAGACTAAGAAGATCTTCAGCGTACTCCCAAAGAACACGTCCTCATCAGGCCTCCATTTTTCTTTATGTCGTCACGTCAGTAGCGAGATGACTCCTTTGCCACAGCACATCCATAGCGGACTGAACAACAAACTGTAAGTGTTTGCATTAAAAAAAAAAAAAAAAAACCCCGATCAGGGGTAATCACGCATAGAATACCCCCCCTCAGTCGCAGTTTGGACAAGGCTACGAAGCTATGGTAATACCCTTAGAGTGACTTAACATCCCTAATGTTTATATTGTTTTCATCACCTTGGGCGATATGTTCTGCATGTTTTTGAATAATAGGTTGGGCCCTGCCCCCGTGGTAGTCTACCGCCGGGACAGACTCCAACGGCTAAGAATTCAGGTTCTAGACCTGGTTATATGGTTTAAAAATATTTACAACGCTCCTCTTGGTTCTCGGGGCGCTTCCATTATTTTCGTTAACAATTACTTTCCTTGCTCCCTTCCCCCCTTCTCCCCCCATCCCCCCTACCCCCCCCCCCACCTCCTCAGGTCTTTTCACTCCTCCAGCCTGCCGCCTCCCTACACCAATACCCCCGGGCAGAGGCGGAAGCCGGCAGGATTGACTTATCCCCTCTATGCGGAAAAAAGTGAAGTCCCTTACTTTAGATACAACTGGTGCTTTCGCTCGATGTGTGTTCCACCCAAACTGGTTTAGGCCTACTTCTAGACTACTATGCCATCACCTGTGTCCACCCCTTGACTCGGGAGGTTTTCAAAGCAAGTTTCCCTATACGGGGCTTTCCCTACAGCTAGATCCCTTTCTCACATACACATGGACCCCCCAGGGTGAGGGAGTAACCTGACAGTTGTGTCATGGAATGTGAAGGGACTGAGGGTCCCCCAAAAACGAATGCAAATTCTCAGACACCTCAAAAGACTTGGAGCAGACGTTGCCCTGTTACAAGAAACGCATTTAAGGTCAGAGGATCTTCCCAGACTCCGCAAACTTTGGGTAGGCGAGGTATATGGGTCCCCGGCCTTGGGGAGGAAGGCTGGAGTAGCCATTCTCTTGAGCAAAAAGTTGGACTACTCCGTCCGCAAATCGGAAGTGGACAATGTGGGGCGTAGGATTACGCTCCACCTAACTCTCCAGGGCAGGGACTTAGTTATCTCTAATATATATGCTGATAATTCCCCCTCCCAGACTTACTTCCAGGACCTGACTACCTGGGCCCTTCAAATAGTGGAACCCCTACACCTCCTTGGAGGTGACTTTAACTCAGTCATGCATCCCACGGAGGACCGTACTGCTTCACTCACGAACCCATCCACCTCCCCCTCTCATTCCTCCTCCCCCCTGGCCACCGTAACAGATTCCCTACACCTGACCGACATATGGCGCATGCTCCACCCCATTGACAGAGAATACACCTACTACTCCCCCCCCACAAGTCATTTTCATGCATAGACTACTTTTTCGCCTCCCCTCCGCTTCTTTCCATGATAGCCCAGTCTACGATCAAAGAAATGGCAATATCGGACCATTCCCCCATCACCGTTAAAATTGCTAACCTTATCCCCAGGGGACCAGGCTCGCCCTGGCGCTTCCCCTCGTTTCTAACCGATAACGAAGATCTTAAAAAGTCACTTCATGCTGCATGGACGGAATATACGTCCACTAACGCTGAGCATATACACTCCCCCAACCTCTTCTGGGAAGCCGGAAAGGCCTTCCTTAGAGGACGCATTATGGCATTTTCCACGAATTTTAAAAGAACGACCGCGACCAACCTTCAAAAAACCAGTCGTGAACTCAAAGAGGCACACAACCGCTTAAACTCGGCACGCACCACAGCCAATATCCAAGCATCTTATAAACAAGCGTTGGTACGCTCGGTCCTCAGAAGGTCGGAACAACGGCACAAACACCATGTCCTCGAAACACACCTTAACGGATCTATTAAGGACAACTCTCCTGGTCACCAGTTTCCTAACAAAACGGACAACGGTACGAACCTATAACCGACACCACGCACGGCTCAAATTCGCCAACACACGGAGAAACTCAAGTGCTGACCAAAAAACTTCCAACCAGCGCCAGCAAGAAAATTTTAAGCACCTTTTACGGTATTACGCAGGAGATTCCTTCCGGAAAGGCCGAAGGGTCTTCTCCAACCCCCTCACATATACGAGTCGCAATCACCTGCATATAAGGCAGGTACGTCGTACT
>BLSH010410427.1:311289-350490 GCA_018402905.1 Glandirana rugosa | reverse complement strand
ATGCCAAGGTGAAATCCCCCCCCCCCCCACATAAAAGAAAACTTACTCCTTAGGGACACCATACTGGCATGGAGAGAAATGAGAAAACTACTACGCGTATCCCCTACATACTCATCACATCTCCCCATTTTAAATAACCCCCTCTCCCCCCCCTCCCTTGATTCGAGAGCTTATCGGTCATGGAAAGATAAAGGGCTAATCATGGTTTATCAGCTATTCACCCCTGACTTTACCTCGTTAAAATCATTCTCTGTCTTAAAGGAGGAATTTTCCCTACCAATCTCCCACTTCTTCCAATACTTGCAAATTCGCTCATTCCTACAGCCTTGTCCTAGAGGATCCCAGAATCCTTTCAACCCGTCCTTTCTGGACTCCCTCATTGCCAATGGCAAATACAATATCTCTCAAATTTACGGACACTTGATCCAACATCATGCTGATAAGTACGCCATCAACCAATTCCAACAGTGGAGCCCAATGCTCCAAAATCCACAAGCCCCTGAGTTGATTCTCGCGGGCTATAAAAAAGTGTGCTCCTTAATACAGGCCAAAAACTGGAGGGAAATTCAATTCAAAATTGCGCACAGAGCCTACCTTCCAATGATCTACCCTCCCGGGCACACGTGCCAAGGCATATGCCCCTGGTGCCAAACCACTAGACCAACACTCTATCACAGACTTTGGGAATGTATTTCGATCTCCAAATTCTGGGACAAACTTATCGCCTTTATAGGCCAAATAAGTGGCAGTACCTTACCCAAAGACCCTCTTCTATGTCTCTTCAGTGGGACTCACCCGACACCCCCAACCTCTTCTCCGACACCCTCCCCTTCGAACTGGACTCACCTATGCCTTCTGACAGCGAGAAAATCCATCATGCAGGCCTGGGTACATCAGTCTCCTCCAAGTCTGAAACAAGTCGAGCAGGGACTATTTTCCCTACTCCTCTTGGAAAAACAGGATGTCATTAACCTCAAATTTACACACTCCCAGAAGTTCTTTGCAAGGTGGAGGAACTTCTTGGAACAATCACTTGATCAGGCGGAAATTAATAATTTCATGGAACCTTTCCGACTTTCAGAGTGGTACTTGAAAAATGATTTAACCAATTCTCTGGGGAAACTCAAGATACGTAACCATAACACTTGATCTCAATAGAGCCCCTATTTCTACCTATGGTCAATCTCATTGAACTGACAACACGACCAACCACTAACCCAGGGCTGTCTGCTACTACTATGCGTGGTACCCACAGTTCCCCCCACATCTCCCCAATTCCCCCCCTCGGACACAAATGGATTGAAGGACAATACCTCCACAAGGCAAACAACCAACACACTTTCTGTAAGCTTTGGCTTCTTAATTTGTCTCATTACTAGCACATCGAATGTACCTAAGGTATTCCTTACGCAATTGGTCATTGTTAATTATCAGTCCTTCGGGACAATGCTGTACGCTCCGATATGGAGCTATTTCTTTGGTTTTTACCTTGATATGTTTACAATTTTGTAATCTTTGTACTATTACTTTAACAAAACCTCAATAAAGTATGTAAAAAAAAAAAATTGCTAGCATGGTAATAGCAACCGGATGAGTCATCAAAAGTTAAACTAGATTAAAATGAATTCTCCTAAAACAGCAACCCTAAGGCACATTAAGAAAAAAATATATATCAACACCCGGGGGGTGCACAACCATATCTCAATAAGTAGTATGTGACACCCCCAGGCTGGTAATTCTCTCAACTCTATTTGTCCCCTCGCTGGACAAAAATAGGGGGATATAAACAGGAGGAAAAAAATCATATAGTAAAATTTAAAAAATTTAGGACATGGGTATCTAATATATCCTATTTGCATTTATTTTTTAGGAATTATCAAGAAAAGCATTGATCTCAACATCAACGTTGAGACCAAAATGTTTCAAACTTCGAGCTTTAAATATCCAACCCATTTCTAACTTGGAGATTTCCCTCCATTTAGATCTGCCCCTCCAGTGCATTTTTAGAACATCTATACCCAGGAAGGAAGTACCTTCCGGGTTCCTATCATGAACCTCCAAGTAGTGTCTCAAGAGGCGATGTTTAATGAAACCCCTCTTAATATTCCCTATATGTTCCTGTAGTCTAACGTGTAAAGGTCTAATAGTCCTACCAATGTACTGGAGCCCACATGGGCAGGTGATAGCATAGACCACGTTGGACGTATTGCAGGAGATAAATGACTTAATTGGGAAAGATTTAGAGGTACTATTAGAATGAAAGGACAAGGTTTTTCTTTCCTTAATGTTGTTGATCTGACAGACACTACATCTTCTACATTTATGGAATCCTACTATATTCTGAAAGAAGGACAGCTTGACTTGAGGAGGGTTACAAACACTCGGGGCTAAAGTGTCTCTCAATGACGGTGCTCTTTTAAACACCACTTGAGCTCTTTCCGGTAGTGTAGGTCCTAAAATGGGGTCACTTTTTAATATATGCCAGTACTTGACAACCAGCTTTTTAATTGCATAATATTGGGAAGAAAATTTTGTAATGAAGGGTAAGGTTGGTGGTTGGTTCCTGGTCTAATCCTTAGGTCTCTCACCCAACAAATCATCCCTGTTGATAGTCTCTACCTCAGCCAAATCTCCTCCTAAATACTTTTAATCATAACCTTTATCTTTAAACCGAGAGGTGAGTATGTGGGCTTGAATACGGTAATCTTCAACTCTAGTACAATTACGCTTCAAGCGCATATATTGACTTTTTGGTACTGAGTTGAGCCAATTCTGATGGTGACAACCATCGCGGGGGAAGAATGAATTCCTATCTGTTGGCTTGAAAAAAGTGGAGGTAAGGAGCCAATCTCCCTCCGTCCAAATCTTCAAGTCAAGAAAATTGATAGAATCCTTACTAGCTACATAATTTAATCCAATGCCCCTATCATTGTCATTTAACTCTTCCATAAATGCCTGTAGTGACTCAAAAGAGCCATCTCATAGGAGGAGGACGTCGTCTATGTACCTAGCCCACATGATCAGCTGAGGACGATCACGGGCATAGACGACGTCCTCCTCCCATTTCCCCATGAAGAGGTTGGCCAAGCTGGGGGCAAATTTAGCCCCCATGGCCACACCTCTATTCTAGAGAAAGAACCCACTACTAAACCAGAAAAAATTATGTGTGGTCGCATAATCCAAAAGCTCCATGATGAAATGTTTCTGTATATCTGGAAGTGGCAGATTTTTGTATAGAAAGTATTTCACAGAGGTAAGTCCCAAATGATGGGGAATAACAGTATATAGAGATGTGACGTCAGCTGTGACTAGCCAACATCCCTCTCTAAAGGGGCAATTATTGAGAAGGTTAATGCCTGGTATCTTTGATATAAGCAGGAAGAGATGTAACCAGTGGCTGTAAGTAGCCATCAATATATTTCCCCACTCGTGAGGTCAGGGAATCAATCCCACTAATAATGGGACGTCCAGGAGGATTGATGGGATTTTTTTTTTGAACCTTAGGAAGGTAGTATATTATAGGGATCCTAAAAGATTTTGGCACCAAAAATGTATTTTCTTTTTTATTTAATATTCCTTTGTCATATCCTTTTTGAACCAGTCTTTCTAATTATTTTTTAGATATTAGATGTGGATCTGAATTTAGGGGTATATATGTGTCCCTATCATTAACTATTTTCCCTAATTCAGCAAGGTAATCTATTTTATTGAGTATTACAATCCCTCCTCCCTTATCAGCCGGGCAAACTACTATACTTTTATCCTGGCAGATTTGGTCAAAACAGCTTAGTAAATGAGATAAAGCTTAACTTTATAAAGAATACAGAATCATGTGCAAGAATATTTTTAAAAAAATAAATTTCTGCTTACATATGATTGGATGGTGGAAGTCAACATAATCACTACTCATTTACTATACTCTGGAACAACTGCACTGGCAGAGTGCAACTGCACTTTGCAAAGAGTACAGTCTTTAGTAAATCAACCCAATATGCTCTAGCTACACAAATAAAGTAAAGCTGAAATTCAGCTTTAGGAAAGTAAAATAATGGTTAGCATAGAAATGCATTCAAACTACAGAAATGTTTAAAGAGATTGCAATCTTTTTTTTGTGTGTGTTATGGGAATCACTAATTCTTCTCACGTTTATGTACATGTACAGAAAGCCATTGAAAGATGTCACTACTTCTACATCATTATTTATTTTTTTAATTTTTTTTTAATCATTAAAGAATTTTTATTGAATTTCCATACATCATTATTTTAAATATACTTGGGTAGTATAGTAATATATCCAATGAAAGTATATATGCTTTACTTACATATACAGCACATCACAGAATAAAACAAACTATTTCCACTAAAATATCAGAAAATATCTTTATGCAGATCAAAATGACTGATGCATTTAGTGTAAGAGAACATTACTATTAAACTTGTGCTGCACTAAAGAGTTTCTTCTTTTTTTAGCCTAAAGCTTATAAGAACCATTGAGCATTAAGAGGAGACTTTGGGGAAAAAGATCTTGACCAGTTTGCTATATACCAGTTGCATTTACCTGGCTGATTTAGGAGTTCTGTATTTTTCATGAGAATTTGACCTTCATAGAAAGGGTCAGTTTAGCAGGTGAGAGCAAATCTTTGGGGGATCCGGTGAAGAATTTGTCACCCACTTGAATACAATTACATGTGATCCCCATCTTGAGCACTGTCTATATCACAGACATTCGTAGACTGAATACATTATTTTGTTGTGGTTTTTCACTGCTCTTTGAGTGTCACCTGTGAGATTGTGATAGTGTTATTCACACTTGTGATTTAGAATTTTTTGTTCACATACATACTCAAGTTTTTATATAGATTTGCAAGCACAGCATTTATTTATAAGTACTGACTAGTTTCACATCACACGTGCTAGCAGTTATATACACATACATTTTTCTTTTACTGTAGCGCACTTCTTATCATCATTGTAATTACGATCAAACTTCACTAAAACAATCATCGCTTATCTGTTTGTCACATTTCATGAAAAAATACCAAGAAAATACTTATGAAGAGAGTTGTCATTCATTGTTATCACTCAATATAAATTTTTTAGTGACTCAGGGTTTATTTTTCTTACACAGAAGTGTAAGTACTCTATAACACACTGAGTAGCACTCCAAATTCCCCTTTCACGCTGGGGCGGTTTTCAGGTGCTTTAGTGCTGGAAATAGCCTCTGCTAAGTGCCTTAAAACCGCCTCTCTATTCATCCTAGTGTGACTAGTCACACTGGGGCAGTGTGCTTGTGGGATGGGAAAAAATGTCCTGCAAGCAGCATCTTTGGGGTGGGTTGGGAGCACTGTATACAGTGCTCTCAAACCACCCCTGCCAATTGGAACAAATGGGCAAAGCTTTCAAAGTGCCTTAAAAAGCGCTTTGAAAGCACCGCAACACGGGAGTTTTTAACCTTTTTTAGGGGTTAAAAGTGCTCCGCTAGTGGCCGAAAAGTGGCACCAAAGCGCTGCTTAAACAGTAGTAGAGCTACCCGAGCGGCGTTTTACCAACAACGCCCCAGTGTGAAAGGGGTCTTAAGTGAATATTTTTGTGGCAGTTTTTATGCAAGCAGTGACACACATCAGACAGTGTTTCTGTCAGTCAGACGAGCAATCTTGAGTGGTACAAGTGTAAAATCACTGTGTTCCAGCATCCAATCATCACTGAAATGCAAGTTCAGCAGTGGTGATACAGCACCACTTAACCTCTTAAAATTACAACTGTTACTTGTTAAAGTTTAAGCAATGAAAAAGTTAACTTTTTGAGCAACCCCACCTTTTTGAAACTCTGGGTTAACAAATGCATACAGTGGTGTTAAATTTAAGAAGAAAATACATCATCTACTGTATATATGTCTGTGTGTGTGTGTGTGTATATATATATATATATATATATATATATATATATATATATATATATATATTTATATATACATACAGTTACATAGTTATACTAGACCCAATATCATTTATAAAGATATTAAAAAGTAAGGGTCCCAATACTGAGTATGAATCATTAACCACTACTCCTTGAATTCAGTCTTTTAGCCAGTTTTCTATCCATTTACAAACTGATCTTTCCAAGCCTCTAGACTTTACCTTACACATTAGCTGTGTGTGGGGAACTGTGTCAAATGATTTTGCAAAATCCAAGTATATCACATCCACGCCACCCCTCTGTCCAAGGTTTTACTTACCTCCTCATAAAAGCGACGATTTTGCAAAAAAAACAATATTCCTTACTTTTGCTAAAATACACTAATATGCTAAATTTGCTAAAATATACACAGAGCTGAAGAAACTATTTAATAAGTTTGCCTTCTCTTTGTCCCCAGTCACCCACTCTAGATTATTTTGCAAAGGGCCTACATGCTCAGACCTGACCTTTTTACTATTAATATAGTTGAATAATTTTTGGGGTTTGTCCTACTATCTTTTGCAATCTGATGTTCGTTTTGAATTTTTGCGTCCTTGATTTCCTTTTTACATATTCTGTTATATTCTTTGTAACATTTAAAAGATGATAGTGTCCCCCTAATTTTGACAACACTGAATAAATTACACTTTGCTACAATGTAAAGTAGTGAGTGTACAGCATGTATAACAGTGTGAATTTGCTGTCCCCTCAAAAAAGCTCAACACACAGCCATTAATGTCTAAACTGCTGCAACAAAAGTGAGTACACTCCTAAGTGAAAATGTCCAAATTGGGCCCAATTAGCCATTTGCCCTCCCATGTGACTCGTTCGTGTTACAAGGTCTCAGGTGTGAATGGGGAGCAGGTGTGTTAAATTTGGTGTTATCACTCTCACTCTCCTATACTAGTCACTGGAAGTTCAACATGGCACCTCATGGCAAAGAACTCTCTGAGGGTCTGAAAAAAAAATTGTTGCTCTACATAAAAATGGCCTAGGCTATAAGAAGATTGCCAAGGCCCTGAAACTGAGCTGCAGCATGGTGTCTACAGTTCATTGAGGGAACCATGAATGTCAACATGTACTGTGACATACTGAAGCAGAGCATAAATCCCCTCCCTTCAGAGACTGGGCTGCAGAGCAGTATTACAACATGATAATGACCCCAAACACACCTCCAGGATGACCACTGCCTTGCTAAAGAAGCTGAGGTAAAGGTGATGGACTGGCCAAGCATGTCTCCAGAACTAAACCCTGTTGAGCATCTGTGGGCCATCCTCAAACAGAAGGTGGAGGAGCACAAGGTCTCTAACATCCACCACCTCCATGATATCATCATGGAGGAGGGGAAGAGGACTCCAGTGGCAACCTGTGAAGCTCTGGTGTACTCGATGCCCAAGAGGGTTAAGGCAGTGCTAGAAAATAATGGTGGCGACACAAAATATTGACACTTTGGGCCCAATTTGGGCATTTTCACTTCACTTTCAACCTGTGAAGCTCTGGTGAACTCCATGCCCAAGAGGGTTAAACAATCTGAACATTTTCACTTAGGGGTGTACTCACTTTTGTTGCCAGTGGTTTAGACATTAATGGCTGTGTGTTGAGTTATTTTGAGGGGGCAGCAAATGTACACTGTTATACAAGCTGTACACTCACTACTTTACATTGTAGCAAAGTGTAATTTCTTGTGAGGGGTATACTCACTTTTGTGACATACTGTATATCATATGTGTCTCAAAGGTATACAGTATATCATATATACCATGGTCACCAGATGAGTTTTAGGCAGAAATGTTCCATTAGCTGGATTTACCAGCTTACATTTGCACAAGTACACTGTGGGGTTGATTTACAAAACTGGAGAGTGCAAAATGTGGTGCAGCTGTGTATGGAAGCCAATCAGCTTTTAACTGCAGCTTGTTCAATTAAGCTTAGACAAAGATACCTGGAAGCTGATTGGAAGCTCTCCAGTTTTAGTAAATCAACAACTGCCTAGAACCATCTTGTGATAAGATAAGTTTAGCATCCATGTGAGGTTTTTATGAAATTAAGTTACATATGGGATGGTACCTTTGTAAATAAGTAGTTTCATTTTTTTTTTTATTGAGAGATACAGATGTGCCTTGCATATCTCAGATTTATGCAACAAATGGTGAAAACTCGCCCAGAATACCTTCCAGGAACAATTTATTGTTAAAAGTTACATTTTATTGAAAGCAAGTTAAACATTCACAAGATGATATCACCATTGTAGAAGACAAGTTAAAATAAGACAACGTTGTCTAACAGGTCTCACATGGCCCATACATACTCCTCAGTCATCCACACCAACACCCAGAGTGCACCAAACTAACTAAACTAGCTGGCTGGAAATAGTGTCCTATATTGATGCCTCAACATACGTAATTAACCATTAAGGTGCCAGAGTAATAGTTAGGCTGGGGCAGAACCAGTTCCCAACCACGATGGTGGGGAAAAGGGAGGGGGGTAAATGTCCGTGTGGTCAGAACAGCTGGCTAGATAATGAACAGAGATCTAAGTATAAAAGTTAGTCCCACTGTAGAATCATGAACACTTCCCCCAAGTGCTACATCATTGATTGGATCTCATAAGGGATACGTGACATCTGCCAGCTTCCAGTAAGTAATGTATGATATTCACGATAGACACACTTGTAGAAGGTTCCAAAGCAACAAGGGTAAGGCTGAATCGCCTATGTGTGTATCATGCAGTAGCCCGTCTAATACACCCAAATTCTGGTAGCCACTGTCTCAATATCACACCAAGGCTGTGCAGATCCCTTAATAGGCAGGACAGGGCTCGAAGAGGGTGATAATTTCAACAACATGTTTGTCTGTCCATTCACCATAGTGCTGCAAGCTGACTCAGATACACCAGGAAGAGCACACCAATAAATAGTAACATCCACCGCATGAATTCTGTCCCTGAGTAGCGGGGAAAAGGTAAGACTAAGGCAGTGTCATTGGATAGTACTAAACTTCACATGTAGTACAACGCCCATCCTGCTGGTTGCTGTGTTACAGCTTGTCTGTGCTGATAGGAAAGGTTATGGCACTATATAGTAATAAAGCCGCAATAGCGTGTCTCACCAGCTTCCAGGGACTGTAGGGGCTGTGTCCATCTATGATAAAGTGCCAGGTTCCACTGCCAAAGGTCTGCAAATGGTGTGCTGCTCTCTGGTTAATGTGTCCCCAAAAGGCTTTCAGCAAAAGGTTCCAGCTGTCCCCCGATCATCCCACGGGGCGGGGGGAGGTGCCAGGCACACGTCCGACTTGCAGTGGTGACGCTATGCTGACGCGTTTCTTCCATCAATCACGGACTTCCTCGGAGCACGGAAGGCTGGGAAATGTAGTCTTTAACCACTTCAATACTGGGCACTTAAACCCCCTTCCTTCCCAGACCAATTTTCCGCTGTTGCAGTTTGAATGACAAGTGCGCGGTCATGCGACACTGTACCCATATGAAATTTTTATCATTTTTTTCACACAAATAGAGCTTTCTTTTGGTCATATTTAATCACCCCTGGGCTTTTTATTTTCTGCGCTATAAATTAAAAAAAGACTGAAAATTTTCAAAAACAATGCATTTTTCTTTGTTTCTGTTATAAAATTTGCAAATTAGTAAATTCTCTTCATAAATTTTGACCAAAAATGATACTGCTATATTTCTTTGGTAAAAATAACCCAAATCAGAGTTTATTTGGTGTTGGCGGACAGACAGAAGTGACGGGGACTGTGACAGAGGTTTTGTGTATGGTGACAGATGTGACGGGGACATACATCTGTTTTGGGGACTGTGACAGATGTGACGGGGACAGACAGATGTTTGGGGACTGTGACAGATGTTTTGGGGACTGTGACAGATGTTTTGTGCATGGTGACAGATGTGATGGGGGGACATACAGATGTTTTGGGGACTGTTTTATGGGGACACTTATGTGTATGGGGACAGGGGTATCAGTGTGCTTGGTGCACTGTGTGGGGGCGATCTGTGACAGCTCTCTGCATGAAATCCTCATCATGCCGAGAGCTGTCATATTGCTGCAGATTCCCCCCTCCCCCCCGCACTGAGCTCTCACTGAGCTCGGCAGGGGGAGAACTGTCACAGAGACGTTCGTCTCTGTTTACAATGTGACGGCTGTGATTGGACACAGCCGTCACATGATCGGGAGGGCCAGTCACTGCGCTTATATCCAGATCTCTACTCATAATGATCACAGGATCCAGCAGCAGAGTGCCGCGTGGCCACGCTGTGAGCTCCCATTCTGCAGGACATGTATACACGTCCTGTCAGAACGGGGAAGCTCCCACCCGGCCGTATATATACAGTGGCCGGGTGGGAGGTGGTTAAGTACCCTATGTTAGAGTCATGTCATTTCATCTCAAGTCCACCAGAGGTCCTCAGTTTTTCTCCCATTCTTTACTTTCTGTTATCAAACAGTACTAACACAGTGCAAGATCTTGTCATTTCCCTTTTTGACCACCAAATGTCTCTAGTGTGTCAAACACCTCTATGCATTCACCACACTCCATTCAATCAATTGTGTTTGTATTAATATTAGGGAGCGATCCAACATGACAGGAATGATCTCATATAGCCATTAGCATTTAAACAAGCACATTTTCATAAACCCTAACAAGGGTCACTGCTGCCCCAGGATTAGTTTGTATAAGGGACAGATGACTCAGTATCGCGCCATTATACATTCCCCTTTTGGAACCCGGGGATAATGATCCTAGTGGGAGATACTATAAGTGACCCAGACTAAACTTTCTTGTCCATTCTCCTTCATATGAACTCAGAATTCACTACTAGGTCAACATTGCGGCCAGGCTTCCAGAAACACCGAAAGGTTACACTCGGTATTGAGGCCCTTCGGTGTCATGGAATCCAAAAGGAAAATCCACATTTTTTCTTTACGCAGGAATATGATGTCAAAATCCCTCCCACGCAAAGGGAGGTCCAGAGCAAAAATACCTTTCAGTTTTAAGCCATGTGGATCCCCCTGATGAAACAATTTGAAATGGTTAGCTAGGGGCTTATTTTCATCTGCTTTTTTGCTTTTTATACTAGCAATATGTTCGCCCGCTCTAGTCCTCGACTGCCTCTTGGTTTTGCCAACATAAGCTTTTCTACATGGGCAGGTTAACATGTAAATAACTCTTGTAGTGGAGCAATTTATAAATCTTTTGATGTGGAATTGTTTGGATTTGTCTGCATTAAAAAAGTATCAGTCTTGTCCACAAATCGACACATGCTACACCTGCCACATGCATACATGCCTGTTTTGGCAGAGAGGTCCCTCAACCAATTGGAAGACGGGGTCCTGCGGAATTCAGAGTGCACCAGCGAATCTCGCAGGTTTTTTGTCCTTTTAGCTACAGATAATGGACGGGGTCCCACTATCTCCTGGAGCAAGGGAGTTAGAGTCAAAAAATGCCAGTGTTTGGCCAAGATGGCTCTCACCTGCTCCCATTGTGCTCCAAACTGGGTGATCATCCTTACCGATGTTTTACTTGAATACGCATGAACTGCCACACTGGAATGCCCCGAATCAGGGGCGGAGGATGTTGGCTACCTGCTTCTAGAAGGGTGTTGGCCGCGGTCTCTTTCCTATAGGTATTGGTTTCCAAGTGATTCCCATTCACCATAATCCTAAGATCAAGGAAAGGAATTGAATTGGTATCAAAGGAAAAGGTGAGTTTAATGTTCCTGTCATTATCATTGAGTTCATTTATGAACTGGAGGAGCTGAGTTCCGGAGCCCCCCCATAACATAAGCACATCATCAATGTACCTTATCCACAGTAAACTGTGTCTAAGGTACATTGGGGACTGATACACCACCTCCTCCTCCTCCCACAAGCCTAAATGCAGGCATGCCTATGCGGAGGCCCATGGTGCCCCCATAGATGTGCCTCTAAGTTGCTGGTAATACTGTCCTGCGAACTGGAAGAAGTTATAGTTTAACATAAAGTCCACAATAAATTTGTTGTGGGCTCCAAACGAGGGGAACTTGGCTGTAAGAAAATGTGCCACCCCCCGTAGGCCCCACCCATGTGGAATAGACGTATAAAGGGATTCTACATCTATCCCTACCAGGACAACCCCCTGAGGAACATCAATGTCCATTAATCTACATAATACATCCCTTGTGTCTTTCACAAAGGAGGGGAGCTCACTGACCAGGTCTTTAATCAAGGTGTCCGCAAATTTGCCCACTCTTTTGAGTGGACCCTTAATTGCAGACACTATCGGTCTCCCCGGTGGATTCTTTAAATCCTTATGAAGTTTAGGTATCACGTAGAACATTGGGACATTGAATTCCTTCACTTTTAAAAAACCCCATTCTTTTTTGGATATCAGTCCTTCTTCAAAGGCCAGACCTAACATCTGATTAAGCTCCACCACTAACTTTGGAAATGGGTTAGTGGGCAATTTCTGATATGTTTGTGGATCCCTCAGCTGGCGTAACACCTCTGTTTCATAGAGGTCTGCTGACCATAGAACAATGTTGCCACCTTTATCACTTCCCCTGATCACCACCTCCGTTGCCCGTTCCAGCTCTCCAAGTGCTTCCATTTCTTGTTTGGTCAGATTGTCGGTTCCCCCCAACCCCAATTTACGTGCTGGAGGTCGCTCCTCACCATCTCAAGAAATATACTAATCCACTTATGTTTAGATAAAGTGGGCATTTTGGTAGAGCGGACACGGATACCGGAGGGTCTATGGGGGTTACTTAGGGGATTAGTGGCTATATCTTCTTCTCCTGACTCACTAGACATATTTTTGTCCAGTAGAGAAATCAGGGCTTCCAAAGCTTCTTTCTCCTCTTTTTCCATATCAGACTGTCCACCACTCGGTGATGCCGATTCCCTACTCCTATGCCAACAGCTCAGTGTCACTTTACGTAAAAATAAATTGAGGTCTTTAAAGACCTCAAATTCATTCATTGAAGCTGATGGGGAGAAAGAAAGGCCCTTCTGCAACAAAGTGATGTGGTGTATGTTTAGAAAGAGATTAGAAAGGTTTACCACTTTTAGATCATGTGAACATATGTCCACACGTCCACCGAATTAAGATCTGTCTCAAGGGGGCTATTTATTTCTTGTTGTTCCTGGAGTGGGTTTGTCTGCATGTTTTGTTTCCATCTATTCTTTTTTCCTTTTCTGTCTCTTTGTCTTTTTTGATTCCTTTCTGGTTGCTCCTTTTTCCTGTACCTGATGGACTCGGGTCGTCCTGAGCTATTGAGGCTTCTTCTAATATCTCAGTTTTAACAAAGAGTTTGTTCAAGACATTATTGATAATAACCTAACTCAGGTTAATAAGATATGATATATAGAACTAAAGTATATCATAATATTTATTGATGATGATTGATAATAAGTGGCAGCCAGCCTAGTTTGCTTGTCTTTTGAGGAATCAATAGATCCCCCCGCCCCCCCAAAAAAAACCCTCTCTGTGCATAAAAAAATGACATGGACTTTTTTGTGTGTTTGATTTCCTCCCTTCAGTTAAGTTAGATGGATTGGGGAATTTTTAGATACCATTAGGCTAGGTACACACTAGAACGCAGTATGGGGAATCTGCAGTCTGTGTGTGTTTCCCACACTGCATTCAAAATTCAATGCAGTAGAGATCTGCAGTGGGTTTCAATGATAAGTTATTGACACCCTAAATGCAGGTCAGAATCAAAGTGTATTTCCTTGCACAGGATCACATGGTACAAAAGTACCATGTGATCCAGTTGCAGTGCATTTCCAAAAGTAGTTAATGGACTACTTCTATTGCAATGTAGTGCGATTTTGGGCCCATTCAAAATAAATGGGCTCAAATCACACCGCACTGAATCTCATGTGAATTGTACAGGAATGTGCTGCACTTTCCTGTGATAATCATAGTGTGAACCAGGGCTAGTGGTAATATATTATGGGGTTAATGCAGAACTTTGTTTGCTTTCTGCTTAACAAGTTGCTTTATTCTCTACTAGGGAGAAATGATAGTAATGCATTGCTGCCTTTGACTTTTGTTTGTTATAAATTCAATATGCCATAGGGAGATGATAGTAATGTCTTGCTGACTTTCGTGACTTTTGTTACTTATAAATTCAATAAGCCAAATGCTTCCTATTGTGGCATAAATAGTTTATTCTTTTTAAATCAAAGTATTTTTTCTACATTCTGTTCATAGCTTTCTTTTGGGAACAGATGAACAGTAACATGCTGTTACTGGGCTGCACCACTAAGCAGGAAGCAAAAGTTCTGTATGCCAATAGTGAAAAAAATATTTCCAGTCTAAACTGGGGTTGACAAGCAATTTAATTTTTGCTGTAGCAATTTATTGCCAAAGAAGGCATTGGTTTTGGCAAACGGAATGTCCGTTGCTGCTGCATTTCAGGTAATTTTCCTCCTCCTAAAGCAGATTAAAGAGTCTTGCCCTTGACTTTTTGAAGTTCATGTATACTAAACCTTGCAAAATATAAAACTAGGAAAAACAGAGATCAGCTCACTATACACACTTGAATGCTGAAACAAGGTTGTGCATGGCTATACTTCTCCCATAGTTCTAAAGAGCAGCTCCAAATACACCAGCATGAGATATTGGTCCATTGATCACTGCTTTATTCCTCACATGATTGGATAAAAACAGTACTTAAGCTTGTTCATTCAAGCCGTTTCTGGCCTAAGTCATAGCTGTTAAAATGTTAGAGCATTTATATGATTATTTACATTGGAATGCTCAAAATCTCACATACCTGTATGTCTAAAGAAATTGTAAAGTGTTGCACAAACTATTGGAGCTATATAAATACTGTACATTATTATTAATTATAAAGTAAAATTTTAACAATAAATGTGTTTCACCTCCCGAAATCACAGGTTAATTGATTTGGGAATTCAGAATTTATTGTAAGTTTTACTCAACTCCATACTTCTAGTTTCAGAGCTAAAGATCAGCATTGTAAACATTTTAAAGTAGTGCCCTCTGTTCCTCATTGTTTTATATACTCTAAATCTATAATTACATTGAAACAAACATATATACATCAATATCAACCCCACAAGTTAAAAAAACAGAATAGCCAATGCTAGAAACGTACATATTTGGCAATCTTAAATCTAAAACATGTATATAACATTCTCTTTATTTATTTTATGAAGATATACTTTCATGTCAGTCTCATAAATAATAATTAGATAAATTCTTGGGTACATTCTACTTGCAACATGCATCTGTACACTCACTTTAATTATGTATTTATTTGATAAACTGTATTGACCATATGTGAGAGAATGTTCCCATGTGCAGTTCCCTCCCTGTTCAGAATCCCTAGAGTATTAAATGTATTTGTTGTTTCACTGGATGGTAATATTTCTAAATGGCTGCAAAGTGTAGAACAATAATAGGTAGCAACACAAAGCTACTTTTGGACACACATAAAATAAATGAAAACAATACAGTTACTTATCACAGTGCTTGTAAAGTTCAATTTTTTTTAGGGTTTCACTTTTATCTGTGTCTCCTCTGGGGAGAACTAAGCCTCTCTGTCTGTCCTGGTGACCGTTGTCATCAGGACTGAATGTGGTGGGAAATCTATAATTATACAGTTGTCACCAGGACAGGAGATGAGGGAAATCTTTCAACAGAGCCACCTGTTCTAGTTTCCTCTCTCTTTGGAAATAATTCTTCTCACTTCCTGCTGTGTCTGCAGGGCATGAAGTGAAGGAATATCTCCCTAATAGGGCAAACTAAGCTAACAGAATCAAAACAAAAAAGTTTTCACTTTAGTCATATTTTTTAATGTATGAGCATGCTCCCAAGAAGCCTTGATGGGCTTTGTTTTACTATAACTTTTGAAGTTTGTCTTGCAGAGCATTGCATGCAGTGCTTATCTGTTTTACATCACTTATCAGTCACTCCGTTGAGGGCTCTCTAGAGTACTTTTTCAGAGGTGATAACAGAGAGTCCTGTCTGTATTGTCAGCTTGGCATCCCCTGGTGAGCGTATCATCTGTGGGTTGGACCTAGGTTTGACAAAACAGGGAGGCAGTATTTTAGAAGGGTCTTTTGTTGCGATCCCATCTTGGGGAGTGGAGTCTTTTGTTAACCATTTCTCCTGAGAGAGGGTGTTCTTTTTCTATTCTCCCTACTAGGGAGAGGATGACTTTGATAAGGCTGGGGCTGTGTTCCTGGTTATAGGCCCTAGGGTTGGATTCTGGAACTGAAGAGTGTTGCCCCTCACTGAGGAGGAAGGCCATGTGGGCATAAGTAGATATTTTTATAAGGTCATACCTGGAGCTGTGCAGCAGATGAAGTGTGATGTCTTTGAATGCTGAGAGCTATCCAACAACTGATAGCCAAGTAACTGTAAGAGCTCTTTTTTTGTTGTTGGTATTCCACCTCCTTTGATTTCCTGTCCTACCTACCAAGTTCAGGTAAAAAATTGAAAACTGCCTTCAATTGTTTACCTACTTCTTTCAGGAGCAAGCAAGCCTTATCTATCATGTAAAATTCCCTATTGTACCTGTAACTGCTACAGCATGGAGATAAAATAGCTGCCAGGTGAGAGTCATTTCACATGAAATTCCATCACATTTGTTATCAATAAGCATTAGTACCTGAATATCTCTTGATAGCAGCCTTTTGTAGTCATCTGTACAACATGACTCCAAATAGGGAGATGCTGAGCTTAGGGAGAGGATGAACTGATCGGCAAATCAAGAGACCAACTGGGGTAATGAGGAGAGGCTAGTCTGTGCAAGCACAAGGAAGAGGAATAAGACATATACAATCAGAAGATTTATTTTAAAATGTAATGATGTACATAGCAAAAAATGAACACATGTTACTATGTATGTAATGAATGTTGAAAATTATTCAAAAATATAATGGTGTATAAGATAAAGAATTATACAAAAAACTTTTTGTATTTTATCTGTGTTAGTGGTTTTGGTGCCTATAAAATCGCATCCATGGGTACATTGTATCGTACTGTATAAGATAAAGGATGACATTTTCACTCTTATATATCCCAATCATAAATGCATAGGTGACAATATAGTATATAAATGCATGTCACTATATGTATAGTAAATACTGTGGCCAAGAACCTATGATGTTTATAGGCAATTTGTAGTAAAACCAGATCCATACTTCATAGATTTATGGTCATACCTAAAAAGGCCACACCTGTATAAATGTGTGTATACAGTATATGAATGTTAGAGTCATAAAATGGATGAAAAAGTATGGTACAAACAAAGACAATAATAATTCACATATACCCATGAAAGAACACTAAGCGGGGCAATTTGTGTGCCAATGCACAATTTAGATATCAGAATAAATTCCCACATATCAGTCATATAAGGGAAGAAACTGTAAATAAGCAAATTACATTAAAAATCTTTAGGCCGGCTTCACACTGAAGTAGTCATGAGCATATTGCAGAAGGAAAAATGCAGCCAATGTAAGGCATACTGGCCTGGCCAGCTTGAAGCAGTTCTGTTCGGCTGTAAGCCTTATGTTGGCGGCAATGAAATGATTAAACAAGCAAATTTACATTTCTAAATAAAACTTTAGGAAAAAGAGTTACATGTATTCTCATACAAATTAATTTGTATTTTAAATATGTGTACAGTACATGGCTGATGCTTTACTAAATCAAGGGAATAAAATAAAAGACCACATCAGCAATCACACTACTTCCAAACAGAGATAGTTTTATCAAAATAAAAATGTCCATGATGTATTACCCAAATGCAGAATAATCTGCAGAGAAGTTCTGGAGTGGGCAGTGTTTGACAGAGGATCATAGATCACAAAGCTGACTAAACAGAGTTTCCCAATCCTTTGATAGGTAATACAGCAACCATTCATGTATATCAATGTATGTGTTTAGTTGATTTCATGGTGTTCCACTTTAAATACAATGTCACATATCATAGCTTCAGTACAGTTAGTGGTGTACTTACAGTGTACCTAACAAGCAAGTTCATATTGGTGGGATTCATCCAGTAATATTTCCGATCTAAAAAGCCAAGTTACTCGAACATGATAATACTATCTATTAGAAGAATAGAAGGATTGTTTAGTAATTGTGGATGCACTAGGAAATTCTTGTCTCCATTCACATGTATCACTGTGACAGGACTTTATAGTATCAGTAAATCATGTGGTCACATTTCACATATTTACATAAATGTGCTCTTGTACAGAATAACTAGCCATCATGTTGTCTGTCTCATATGAGTAGTTACTGATGCCTGTGAGCTATAAAACATTAACAAACAGAACCCATGCTGGAAGTCAGGGGAAGATTAATGGCCTAGATGTTTAATATTAATGTTAATAACATACCAGAATGGATATTATCTATTAAGAAGATGGCAGATTTTAAAATTGCATATAGTATTTCTATTACTACATGTTCATCATTACAAGACAGAAAGGTAGGTGAGGCTTATGCTAATTCTAAGCCAAGTCATAAATCTTGTTATGATATATGCATGCATTTAAAATAACTTATTTAAAAATGTTTTACTTCTGTGTTTCACTCTTGTGTGAATCATTTATAGGAACATATGCAGATGCAAGTGTAGTGCAATGTTTAACTTTCCTACCCTCCTCTTTTATAGCATCGTGTTTATAAATAAGGTACTAGTGGGCATAATCTTTTAACTTTTAAGGCTTGCTGACACCTTCGCTGTTGTTTTAAAAGCAATGCAAAATAATAGTAAAAATAATGGTAAAAATAATTTAGTGTAGTTTGTAACAAGGATCAATAACCTGAAACTCGGAAGTCTTTTTCAATTGCTTTTTCTGCTTTCCTTATATGGCCAAATTGTTTTGTGGCTTTGCAAGTGCATATACTTCATACTTACTGTATTTCCATAATTCATTCTTGTAGTTTCCTCTACAAAGATAAAAATTTTAAAGCACATTGCTGCCTGCAAAAAGTTTATATTCTAAAGTGCACCTGTAAAGTGAACCTGTGGCTATGGAGTTTTAAGTATGTATACAATATATTCTTAAAAAAACAGTAAATGAGATTTAAAACAATTTCTCAATGACCTCTGTAGCTGCAGGTGCTGTGGGTGAATTTATCTTTAAAGTACAGCACACTTCTGAGATTATTGTTAGGAGTTCATTTGATACAGATGCACTTGATCTGCAGTTGACCTTTTTCTGTCCTATGTTTGACTTCATTTTAAGCTGTATCAATCTGTTTTCAACTGCTTTTGCATTCTCATTAACTTTTAAAGGTAGGTATGCAAATTCTGACATTAGCAATAGCCTATTGACATAGGTCCTACAACTGACAAAATATTGATGACCTATTTACACTATTGTGCTATGGTAATGCATGCATTACATGCCTTTCAATACCATTCATTTTGAAAAGCACCCCAATTCATTATGACAGTGCATCAACATTGCAGTACCCCTCAATGCACAGTAGTGTTGTGCGGTATATTGCATTACATTTGAAATTGCAATAAAAAAGGCTTCCAGGATGCTTTGTCAGTCTATTCATTTTATTAGATGCCTTAATGCAACACACATTAGTGCGTGATATAACATGAATTAATTCACCACAAAGAACTAGATGGACCTTAAAACAGAATTGTATACACTGTTGGTATATCAGTGGCATTTTGTATAAAATAACTTGGCCAAACATTGACATTTTCTGCTAATGTGATTGGTTCATTGCTGTTTGCAATAATTTTCCTCTTATTACTACACTGGGACTTTTCACTTGACGATGGCCTCATGTACACAGGGTGCTAAAAAAAATGAGCTGCAAAGCCAGTACCAATGGCAGGAAAAACCGGCTGTAAAAATGAGCTTTTTAGAAGCATTTCACATTGGCGTTAATATGCGTTTAGCCGTATAAGTGTTAATTAGCGTGTTTCTGCCCTCTTCTATTTTCCACTGCCAAATCCAATCACTACAGCTTTAAAACGCTTGACATGGCTTAATGCTGTATACAGCGTTAACATGCGTTTAGCCACATCAGGCATTTTTACAGCTGTAATGCCACTGATCCAGAACACACTGACCCTGGGTTTTTTTTCAGTTTGAAAAAGCCTATGCCTCTTACAGCTCCTAAAAGCCTATGTGTGCATGGACACATAGAATAACACGGAGAGGCATTTTTAAGCTGTAAAAAAGAATGCCTGATGCCCCAAGGAGAAGGTGTAAAAATGTCCAGAGCACATGAGGCCTATAACAGGAAGATCCTCCTGTTAAAGCTGTGTAAAGCTGTTTGCTAAAACTCTTGCAGCGTATGTAATTAACCAAGCAAGGAGTATTTCATCTGAAGTGAGCTTACACTTTAACTGCTGTTCACATTTTAAAAGCACCCTGGTTTGGCAATCAATTTAGTGGCATATTTGAATACCATACATCAAATTCTTAGATAACAGTTGCTAATAATGCCTGTAGAACAATTTAGTAACATAATCTTACTTAAAAAAAAGAAATCCTGTTAAAGTTAACTTGTCAGCTGAGAAAAATTGGTGTCATGGGACTCGTTAGTGTTACAAGGTCTCAGGTGTGAATGGGGAGCAGGTGTGTTGAATTTGGTGTGATCCATCTCACTCTCTCATACTGGTCACTGGAAGTTCAACATGGCACCTCATGACAAAGAACTGAAAAAAAGAATTGTTGCTCTACATAAAGATGAACATGTAAATTGGGGTGTTGCCGTGCTATGGGAATGTATGTTGTGTTAGCTGCTGCCTCCACCTGCGACTGTCAAGTAGTTGCTAAATGATGAATATAAAGAAGAAGGGTGGGTTGGGGAGCTGCTAGGAAAAATGTATGTGAAAAAATAGATATTGCTACTGTAAAGTGCTAGTGCAGCAAGGCAAGATACAAAAAAAACCCTTAGTGTGAGTGTGTGTGGACAGTGTTAACATTTTGTAAGAAATAAAGTGCCATTGCAATTGATCAGTAAAAAATCCAAAAATTAAAATCAATGATCAACATATAATGCAAAAAGACCAATCTTCCAAAATCAATGAGTAGAGTTGAGCGAACACCTGGACGTTCGGGTTCGGCGGGTTCATCCGAATTTTCTGGAAACGTTCGGGTTCGGTACCGAACGTTAACCGAACTTTACCCCGGACCCCGAACCCCATTGAGTTCAATTGGGACCCGAACCTTTCGGCACAAAAATAACTGTAAAAAAGTCCTGGAAAGGGCTGCAAAAGGAAGAAAATTGGGAGATGTTATTAGATCTGCAATCTGTCCCCTAACCAGTTCCACACTGCCTACCGCATATTTACGGCGGCAGTGTGGACGCTGGCCGTGAATCGCCGTAAAAAGGCAGCGATCTGCGAATGGCCGCTAGGGGGCACTCCTGAGGAGTGTGCCTGTGGCTCGGGCGGACCCGATGTCCGCTGGCGAGCCGCGATGAGCGGCCACAGGCAAACAACGGGGAACCGCTGATGTAAACACGGCGGTTCCCCATTCTGACAGTGCGGTCATGGGAGATCTACTGATCCCTGTCACTGGGATCAGTTAGATCTCTCATGCCCATGGTAGCCCAACCCCCCCACAGTAAGAACACACCCAGGGAACACAGTTAACCCCTATATCTCCCCCTGCAGGTTAACCCCTTCACTGCCAATTACATTTATACAGTAATCAGTGGACATTTAAATTTCTGAATAAATGTCATTGGTCCCAAAAAAGTATCAAAAATGTCCGACATGTCCGCTGCAATATCACAGTACCGCTAAAAATCGCAGATCGCCGCCATTACTAGTAAAAAATAAAAAAAAAATAAAAACACCAGAAATGAATTCTCACCATCCGTAAATGTGGTCATTTTTGCACAAACCAATCAATAAACGCGGATTGCAATTTTTTTTTAATCACAAATATGAGGAAGAATATAAATCGGCCAAATCCGGTGAAAAAAAATGTATTTTTATATATTTTTTTGATTTGAATTTTAGCAAAAAGTAAGAAATTTAGGTTTTTTGCAAAATGGTCGCTCTTCTTTTGCTTATAGCGGCGATCAGAAATGACACAGAGGTGATCAAATACCACCAAAACAAAGCTCTATTTGTGGGAAAAAAAGGACGCAAATTTTGTTTAAGTACAACATCGCTCGACTGCGCAATTGTCAGTTAAAGCGACGCAGTGCCGAATAGCAAAAAGTGCTCTGGTCCTAAACTGGGAAATTCTTCCGGAGGTGAAGTGGTTAAAGCAGTAGTAATCTCTACCTAGTCCAGTATCAGATCATTCTGTAATCAGATTGTTCTGTAATGCAGGATGAGAGATTGTTCTGTAATCAGATCGTTCTGTAATGCAGGATGAGAGATCGTTCTGTAATCAGATCGTTCTGTAATGCAGGATGAGAGATCGTTCTGTAATCAGATCTTTCTGTAATGCAGGATGAGATGTTATAGATCTACAATCTGTCCCTCAAAGCAGTAGTAGTAATCTCAACCTAGTTATTATCACTGCAATCTGTCCCTCACAATCTGTCCCTCACAGCGTCGACAGCATCCTCTCCCTACACTAACCTAAGAGCATGTGACATGCAGCACTGTGACTCCAGCCTCATATAGAGGCTGGGTCACATGATGCACTGACCAATCACAGCCATGCCATTAGTAGGCATGGCTGTGATGGCTTCTAGGGAAAACCAGTGAAACGCTTGTTGATTGGCTGCCCTGCAGCTATTCAACATGCGTGATAAAATACCAGTGGTTTGCCTTGGAATAAGATGGCGGCATAGTTTCAGAGCTCCGTCGACTCTAGCCTTTTCAGAGGACTGACATGTCTTATCCACAACATGGGGACAGCATTCCCGAGATACCCACAGCGGACAGCTGAGCCAAACAATACCCAATATCTGCCGGACTCAGCCTGGCAACATGGCGGCATCACAGCAGGCCCCTACTCAGTCTCAAGACCTCCCGGCGGCCAGCTTATTACCTCCCACACCATTGGAGGGTCCCAAGCTTCTTCTGCACCAACAATCAAGTCTCAATTACCTCCGTAATGTGGTAGCGGACATCAAAGAGACTCTGTCTGCAGCCATCTCCGACCTCCGCATTGATATCCAAGCGCTTACAGACAGATACACCAAGCTATGGACACTCACACCCTGCAGCTCTGGAAACTGAACCGTCATATAGAGGACTTAGACAACCGCGGGAGGCGTCGCAACCTGCAGATGAGAGGTCTCCCAGAAACAGTGGAGCAAGAACAACTACACACAACTGTCGCCGGCCTGTTTAACAACCTCCTGGACAGACCATCTTCCACTCCCATAGAGATGGAAATCTCATAGGGCTCTCATAGGGCCCTCCGACCAAAGGGCAGAGAAATGGATCCGCCGAAAGACATAGTATGCTATTTAAATGATTTCCAGCTGAAAGAAAAAATCCTTTAAAAAGCCAGCAACAAAACACAGATCTCTCATAATGGCAAAGAAGTTCACATTTATCAAGATCTCTCTCCCATCACCTTAAAACATAGGAGAGACCTGCGCCCCTCTATCCTACCTACTGCATCTCAAAGGAATCCACTATTGGTGGAAATTCCCCTTCTGCCTCTCAGTCACCCATCAAGGCAGAACCACATTCCTGAGGGTCCCAGAAGAACTAGAGTCATTCTGTATGGCACTGGAAATACCGCATGTCGATGTGCCGAACTGGTACACTGACTCTTCTCCCCCAAATCTCTGGCACAGGAACCGTGCACATTCTCAACACAGAGAGGCCCCTATGGAGGCGCAGGAAACTCGCCACTGCAGACACCGCTCACCATCTGAAGAGCGATTCTCCCCGGCATCGTTAAATCAGGGCCAGCATTCAAGCCCCACAAAAGCCCTGAATTCTCGCAGGGCTCGCCGCGACTGTCACAACAACTGAACCAGCCGTGCTCACCTACCATCATACCATATAGGTAAGTATCCTCTCTTTTTTCTGACACCTGACTTTTAACCCCTTTTGCAGTACAAACGTGGGAAGCCTTCTGCCCCTCCAAGATGGAACTAATGGACCCACCTCCTGTCAGATCTGCTCACACAGGCTGAGACAATCTGTTACGATCACTCCCCTGGAATCTTTCCCTCCCTTTACAGACATTAGATACTCCCCTCATAGACTCGCTGTTACACCTATTTAAAAAAGAGACTTGGACACCCTACACATGAGAAGCGGAACGAGCTTGCAATATATCACCCTTCCCCTGGCAGCATTCCCAGGGTAAACAGTCTGTGCGAAATGAACAGATCTCCAGATGCAGCACCCTACCGCCACATCAACGAATACCTCCCACCCACGTCTGCGCTCGTCACAGGACGAACATTTACAACTGGAGTTGCACCATCTATTCAAAGACACTCAAGACACCTACCGGCAAAGAAGGAGAACTTTCCGCTCGAACCACCCCAACATCGGTGGCGTCTTAGCCCACCCAGAGATGAACATTAAAAGTTACGGCACCCTCAGAGACCCTGCGGTATTATGGACACTGCTCCCGAGCCCTCCCTCACACATCATGCCAGACCCAGGAGAAGAAGCAGGCAACCTGTCTACAGACCTGGGAGATTCCAGCTACAACAAGATCGAACGATCCCATGACAAGAATAGGTATTGCTAGATAGACTGCTGCATATATTGACAGATCTTAAAGTATATCATTCCCACATCAAAGGAAAGGTACAATCTACTAGTCCCACAAACACACATTTACTGGGTAGAACACTTAAATAATTAGGCATACTCTACGTTGCCATGGCAACACACCTGCATTAGTCACTGACATAGGATACTATTACTTAAGCTGCCAACATCTGGATGGTCCAAACGACAACCATATTTGAGCGACAGTCCTATCCTGTAACGGACTAGATCCTGATTGTTTAATATTGTTAGGTTTGAAGGTTTATACTATTTAATGTTAATGTTATTGTTATATGAACCATGTGACATGCAAAATACATTTGATCTGATGTGACAGATACTTGAGTATAGAATTAACACAAATAGAAAACCACCACTATGGTACATCTCCTAACCCCATGCCGTTACAGACTACCCAACAGATCGCTCCGCTTCGAACACACACCCCTTATTCAGACTCAACCAGCTTTCCCCCCACGCAAAACTGCTCCCAGCTAAACTGCAGGTTGCTGACTCTTCAGCCACTTTTCCCATGGACCCAGCCTGACGTGAACCAGCTCGAACCTCCCTGACTTGATTCTAGCAATTACCTAGTGATTGTCAGTCTGACGAGACTCATCGCACACTTTCCTCTCTTCTTCGCATACTCACCTCGCACACAGTGGAAAACCATTTTATCCTATACTACTTTGCTAGAAGTCCACTGGCACCCTCCGACACACTCCTAACTCAAAGACCCCCTCCCCACAGTGAACAGGTGACATATCCAACACCTGTTGTCGGATTCCTCCCTTGACCTCTCAATTTACTGGTCTACCTTTCAATGACCACCAATTTCCCCTCCCACTTCTCCACTTTACATCCCTTTCACCCCCTCTCCACTCCCCGAGTGCCCCAATCACACCAGACCTAGAGGGAAACCCCCTTTTACACCCACCTACCTAGCACCTACCACTACGCCTTCTCTCGCTCCGGCCACCCCAATAATACACGTTCCACACACAGCCCCATCCAAATTCTCAGGCTGTCGTAAGCATCAAACAACAAAGCTCCCAATATGCCGACACATTCCTCCGCTACCACTAATACCTCCGTTAACATAGTCTCGCTCAATACTCGTGGACTTAATACCCCCGAAAAATACTCCCAACTTTTACTCACTATGCACAAAAACAAAGCAGATATACTGTTTGTGCAGGAAATGCACTTCCGAAGAAACGCTATACCCCGCCTTACCAACCATCACTACCCCACGGCCTATCATTCCACCAACACGGCATCCAAATCGAAAGGTGTATCAACTCTAGTGGCCAAACACTGCCCATTCCAATTCTCTGATATGCTCTCAGATGACGAGGGTCGCTATCTCTTCTTAAAGGGCACTCTTCACTGGCGCAAAGGTACCCTGGCCAACATTTACGCTCCAAACAAACACCAAGTCGCCTTCTTCCGAACTATGACCCAAGCCCTCACCACCTTTCAAGAGGGCACCTTAATACTAGGAGGTGACTTCAATGTATCTTTGAACCCTCTCCAAGACTCCTCCAATGGCTCATCCACTCTCCCATACAGAGCCCTACGATCCATCAAGATATATCTTCAAAATCTACTCCTCCACGACTCCTGGCGTACACTCAACCCCAAGGGCAGAGATTTTACCGTTTAATCTTACCCTCACCAGCGATACTCTAGGATTGATTATTTATACGTATCCCAAAATGTCATCCCTTTACTCCGACAAACTTCCATTGACCCTATGATTCTCTCTGACCATCACCCGATCTCCCTCACCCTGACATTCCCCCACAGCCGACGTGGAGACTAGATCCCTCCCTACTCATGGACTCTGCAATCGCATCCAAAATCACGGCAACGTTAGAACAATATTTAGCTGAAAATAAACCCACGGACACATCCCCAGTAATGAACTGGGAAGCGCACAAATGCGTCATTAGGGGGGCATTTATTGCAGCCGCCGCAAAACATAACCGCATTAAACAAAAACGCATCGCAGAACTGACTTCCTGCATACGAGACTTGGAGAAAGTACACATGCATACCAAAGCTCTACATGTGTTCCAGTCCCTGCTGACAGCTAGATCAAATCTCCTTTAAGAACTAGGCAAAACTACTAAACGCAAATTTATCCTTTCCCAGAAGGTATATTATGAATACGGCAATAAATCTATAGGCAATAAACTACTCGCTAGAGCCCCACAGACACGCCTGTAGACACAGCTATGATGATACACTCTTTAACAGACCCCACGGGACGTAAGATCAATGCTACCCCTGACATTGCTGAACAGTTTGTAAACTATTATTCACAGCTATATAACTTAACTGCTAAAGACGCAGCGACCACGACCCATCCAGAAGAGAAAAAAATTACAAAAATACAGCCCCAACCCTATACCTGAATCAAAATCCCTAGACCTGGAACGCCCTCTTTCGGAAACAGAAGCTAAACTTGCACTTAAGGAAATGAAACTAGTAAAAAGCCTAGGCCCAGATGGTTTGACCACAAGCTATTACAAAACCTACACAGACCTATTACTCCACCCATTCCTGAGTGCGTTTAACACCTTTGCATCCAAAAACTCCTCCTCCCAAACCTACTGATGGCCCACATCTCAGTCATCCCCAAACCGGGCAAAGACCCAGCCCTATTCACCAATTACAGGCCCATTTCACTTCTCAATGTGGATCTAAAATGGTATGCCAAAATACTAGCTAACCAAGTATTACCCTTGCTGCCCCAACTAGCTTCCCATGACCAAGTAGGCTTTATTCTGGGTAGGGAAGCAAGGGATAATACCATAAAAGTGATCAACATCCACCACTGGCTCACCTCCTCCCTTACCCCAGGCTTCTTCCTCTCCCTGGACGCAGAGAAGGCATTTGACAGAGTGGCCTGGGACTACATGAAACACTTAGGGCTATAGGCCTACGCAATAGAATGCTAAACTTCATCCTCATGTTGTACTCTTCACCCTTCGCCAGGGTACGTGTCAACGGCCACCTGTCAAATGCCTTCCAAATCACTAAATGAACACACCAGGGCTGCTCCTTGTCCCCTCTTATCTTTATTCTTACTCTAGAACCAATGCTCCGCTGCATCAGAGCCAACCCAGACATCAAGGGCGTTACAATAGCTGATCGAACATACAAACTAGCAGCATTTGCAGATGACGTTCTCCTTTTTCTCACTGAACCGCACATAACCATTCCCAAACTACTCCAGGATTTTGCCATCTTTAAATCACTCTCCCACCTACAAATTAATTTCTCAAAGTCAACTACACTAAATGTCACTCTATCACATGAAACATGTCAACAATGTCAAGACAACTTCCCATTTCAATGGAGCATGCAGTCCATAACATACTTAGGAATACAACTGCCCTCGTCCCTCACAGACCTCTATTCCAAAAACGTCCTCCCATTGCTAAAAACTATTAACGAAGACCTTAAGTCTTGGGCCACAGGTCTCTTTTCATGGTTTGACAGGGTCTCCATATTTAATATTAATATTCTTCCTAGTATCCTATATATCCCGATTAAGACCCCAAAAATATTCTTTGCATCTTACAGGAAGCCTTGTACAAGCTTCATTTGGAACAACTTAAGGCCCAGAATCAGCTATGCCAAGCTGACAATCCCGAAACTAAAAGGAGGTCTGGGCCTCTCGGATATTCAAAAATATCACCAGGCATGTCTCCTGGCCAGGGTGGCAGACTGGAACCTACACGCCAATACCAAAGCGTGGGTACACTTAGAACAAACCCTATCTTCAATACTATTAGACCAACTCCCATGGATCCTGCCCAAACACATAACCCAACAATGTAAATCCCACCCACTGATCTCCCCAACCCTTGCAGCCTTTCAGGTGGCCTGTCGTAGGAACAACCTATCCTCTATCCTAGGACCGATGATTCCCCTGCGCTGTAACCCTGCTTTCCCACATGGCATGACAACTTCCTTTCTCTCTCACAGCAGGCCACAACCAAACATTAGAACAGGACAACTTTTTGAAAAGAACACCATTATCCCATACTCGAATATCGCATCCCGGTCGACGGACCGAAAACTTCCACTATGAACCTATCTACAGATCCGACACTTCCTTGAAAACACAAACCCTCGCCCCGACTGGTCCAGACCACTTATCCCATTTGAAAATATTTGCTTGAAAACAGAACCCCAGAAGGGTCTAGTATCAGAAATGGATGCTCTATTCTTTGCTGACCACAACCCGAAAGATAGCTGGGCCAGCCGCAAACGGGAATCAGAACTATCCCTGGATCTTTCAAACCAAGATTGGCAAACCATCCTCACACACATACATAAAGGAATAATCAATACAAGCGCACAAGAAAATGCATACAAAGTATATTCAAGATGGTACATGACCCCATCTAGGCTTCACAAACTTGACCCCTCAATCCCACCCCTCTGCTGTTGTTGCAAGGCAGAAAGGGGCTCACTCATACATATATGGTGGTTATGCCCCAAGATACAGCAGTACTGGGAAGAAGTCCACAGGCTCATAGGTAAAATCACCACCTCTACCCTTGACTTTTCCCCAGCACAATTCTCTTACACCATACATCAAGCACGAGGACAACATACCATCGCTCCATGGCAAGCTATATGCTCAGGCTGCAAAAATTTGCATCTCAGCTCGCTAGCAATCACCAGAACCCCATCTATTGCGGAGTGGTTCAAGCGTATCCTAAAAATAGCAGAAATGGAGGAGCTTATCCACCAAACCAGAGACACGCCCAAAAAGTTTACAACAACCTGGGCGTGCTGGACTCATTTCACTACAACAAATGAATACACTCTCCTACTAACATAAACTTTTTGGAGCAGGCCGGAGCGAGAGAAAAGACTAGCCCCCCCAGACTTCGAGAGAAAAGACTAGCCCCCCCAGACTTCCTCACCCCCACCCCCTCTTCCCCTCCCCCCAGACTTCCTCTCTTCCTTTCTCCCCCCATCCCTCATTCCATAGTTTTTCTATTCTATAATCACTATGTTTTATGTTATTATTAGCATTACCCATGCAATCTAAAGTTGAAACACTGATCCCAGCCCTAACATCAACCAGGTCCTCCAACTGCTTGCATCCCCACCTAGAAAGGAAGACTCATGCTACTCTATAGAAAACAACTAAACAATTATAGTAAATATACCATTCTACGTCTGACAGTTTTCGTGTTGACAATGATATAAAGAGGACAACATGACAGAATGGACCTAACCGTACCCGAACGGTCAAGTTACCCTGAAAGAAACTGACATAAGATCTATAGCCCACATGACCAGTGACATCTCAAACCTGCAGAACTCCCATCCACCTATAATAGGTCTGACCCACACCATTCCATAGTTACGAGCCCCCTGCAACGCCCCCCTCGTTCCAGTACTGAGACGAGTGGTAGATGGATGGGATGCACCCCCACCCGCACACAGTGAGTTCCCGACAGGGGTGTGCGGGTGGTCTGGAGGCGCATCTTCTACCCCTCAGAGTAAGTCTCTAAAATTGACACTCATGCATGACACCGTAAGTCAGAACCTAGACTTACCTGGCTAAATGTTGCCTGATTCTCTTTCTCTTCTCTACCTTTTGGATATCACAAGGATTGTCTGCATCGCTTGTTATATGTTATGCTTTATCTTATTTTGTTTTGTTATATTGAAGCACTTGTACCTATTATTTGATTCCCTTTGGGTATGTGTGTACCCAGCTCAATATGTCTCGATGTATGTAAAACCTCAATAAAAACTTTTTGAAAAAAAAAGTGCCCTTCTCCCAGATCAGTGTTACAGACCTGGGGATCCCACTGCTGGTGTGCCGGAGATACCATTCCCAACAGACCTGTGTGTTGTCTGGGGATCCCACTCCTGTTGTGCCGGAGATCCCGTTCCCAATGGACTTGTGTGTTGTCTCCAGGGCCGGTGCATCAGTGGAATGAAGGGGAGAAAAAGACTCCAAACAAGTGCCAAGTACAGATGGAGGTATTGCGCTGCCTACTGTACTTACTGGTAAGCTAGAGAAGTCAGACCTGCACCCATGGCTGGCGTTCTATCCGCTTGTACAGCCAGGGATCGTGGATGCGTGATGACGCAATGGCTCCACCTTGCGCGTTTCGTCATCGGACATCGTCTGAGGCGGCCCTCAGCGCAATACCTCAATCTGTACTTGGCACTTATTTGGAGTCTTTTTCTCCCCTTCATTCCACTTATGCACCGGGCCCTGGAGACAACACACAGGTCTGTTGGGAATGGGATCTCAGGCACAACAGGAGTGGGATCCCCAGACAACACACAGGTCTGTTGAGAATGGGATCTCCGACACACCAGGAGCAGGATCCCCAGGTCTGTAACACTGATCTGGGAGAAGGGCACTTTTTTAACCATCCCTCCGGTTGATTGATTTATGACATAGTTCAATCTAGATTGTCACTGGTAATATAAGTACTTTGTGATTGACTCTTGGAATACCAGAGAAGCATATAAATTAAGGCAGCACACCTGAACTCTTATATATGAAATTGGGATATGTTTGGCACCAGTATTTGAATATTGTTCTAAGATTACATAAGCACTTATTGGTTTTGGAAATAGATTGATCTTTTTGCATTTTATGTTGATCATTGATATTAATGTTTGGATTTTTTACTGATCAATTGCACTGGCACTTTATTTCTTAAAAAATGTCAACACTGTCCACACACACTCACAATAAGGAGTTTTTTGTATCTTGCCTTACTGCACTGGCACTTTACAGCAGCAATATCTATTTTTTCACATACATTTTTCCCAGCAGCGCCTCAACCCACCCTTCTTCTTTATATTGATCTACATAAAGATGGCCTAGGCTATAAGAAGTTTGCTAAGACCCTGAAACTGAGCTGCAGCATGGTGGCCAAGACCATACAGTGGTTTAACAGGACAGGTTCCACTCACAACAGACCTCGCCATGGTTGACCAAAGAAGTTGAGTGCATGTGCTCAGCGTCATATCCAGAGGTTGTCTTTGGGAAATAGGATCACTGCCATTTGCTATTTCGGATAAATATTCTGTCCACAATTTTTCCTGTCACTGTTCACTTTACCTTTGTTGCTGCTGTAGGTTTTAATCTGAAATAGTATTGTTTACATTTTCTTCTACTGTGCAATCTGAAAGAGTATTGTTTACATTTTCTGCTACTGTGCACCTTATCTGGTTAGGACAGGTTTACTGGCGGAGCTATTTTGTGCTTTGTGTATTGTGTATTGTTCCACACTGTCCTGTGCTGTTCTGCACTGTCTTGTGTGTCTTTCTGCACTGTTTGCACCAGTTGCACACATGCACTTTATGTGGTGAGGACCTTTCTACTGGTTCTGTGCTTCTGTCTGTATCTGTGACTGTTGTTTAGGATGTTGTATGTAGCACCCGGGTTCTGGAGGAATGTTGTTTCATTTACACTATGTACTGCATCAGCTATATATGGTTGAAATTACAATAAAATCTTCTTGACTCTCTCTCTCTCGAGAAGTATGAGTGCTGCCAGCATTGCTGCAGTGGTTGAAGGGGTGGAGGGTCAGCCTGTTAGCTCTCACACCATACGCCACACACTGCATCAAATTGGTCTGCATGGCTGTCGTCCCAGAAGGAAGCCTCTTCTAAAGATGATGCACAAGAAAGCCCGCAAACAGTTTGCTGAAGACAAGCTGACTAAGGACATGGATTACTGGAACTATGTCCTGTGGTCTGATGAGACCAAGATAAACTTATTTGGTTCAGATGGTGTCAAGCGTGTGTGGTGGCAACCAGGTGAGGAGTACAAAGTCAAGTGTGTCTTGCCTACAGTGAAGCATGGATGTGGGAGTATCATGGTCTGGGGCTGCATGAGTGCTGCCGACACTGGGGAGCTACAGTTCATTGAGGGAACCATGAATGCCAACATGTACAGTGACACACTGAAGCAGAGCATGATCCCCTCCCTTTGAAGACTGGGCCACAGGGCAGTATTCCAACGTGATAACAACCCCAAACACACCTCCAAGACAACCACTGCCTTGCTAAAGAAGCTGAGGGTAAAGATGGAATGGGCAAGCATGTCTCCAGACCTAAACCTTATTGAGCATCTGTGAGGCATCCTCAAACAGAAGGTGGAGAAGCGAAAGGTCTCTAACATCCACCAGCTCCATGATGTCCTCATAGATAAGTGGAAGAGGACTCCAGTGGCAACCTGTGAAGCTCTGGTGAACTCCATGCCCAAGAGGGTTAAACAATCTGAACATTTTCACTTAGGGGTGTACTCACTTTTGTTGCCAGCAGTTTAGACATTAATGGCTGTGTGTTGAGTTATTTTGAGGGGACAGCAAATTTACACTGTTCTACAAGCTGTACACTTACTACTTTATATTGTAGCAAAGTGTAATTTCTTCAGTGTTGTCACATGAAAAGATATAATAGAATATTTACAAAAATATGAAGGGTGTGGGGGGCGTGGTCTGATGCCGAGCCGGACGGTCGCATAGCTCCAGAGCTCCAACATCCCAGGGACCTAGCGGCTCATATCAACGGCCCAAGGAGGCACAAATCGCCCGACTCAGACCCCACAATAGCGGGGAACAGACCGCGGGATGTCCAAAAAGAGGAAGGACCAGAAGAAGCCACACACGGACTTCTTCTCCCCAGAGCGCACAGGAGGTAGGCAAGATGGCGACGAGGCCTACTCATCTACACCTACACATCATGCCTCGCCGCATCATAACAACCCCAAACACAACACCCTCCTAGGGGATGAAGAAGTGATAGTAAGCGGGAGGCACCCTCGCCCATCTACCCCCTCATCCCGCAGCCCGGCCAAATCAAAAATCCGACTGCATGGAGGCGGATGCAGCCCGTCACTACATATGGCTGCAGACTCTGGGGATGACACTAGAGACCTGCCTGACTCAATAGAATCATTCCCCACACAAAACCTGCCTGTCCTAGATACAGTGTTAAAAGATGTGCTCCTTTCACTGAGAAGCACAATACACTCTGACATAGTGTCATGTATGCACAAATTTAATCAAGACATACAAGAAGTGGAATCCAGAGTGGAGCATATAGAAGGAAAGATGGGGGAATACGCTTCCACGATAAATGACTTAGTAGATGCACATGACGAAAAAGAAAAAGAAATGGAGTGGATTAAAGCTAAGCTGGCTGACATAGAGGACCGCGGGAGACAAAATAATTTAAAAATCAGAGGGATACCTGAAACGGTCCCCCAAACTGAGCTACGCTCCTCCATGTTTAAAGCAATCATCCCAGACCTGTCAGACCTAGATGTCACTATAGATCGTATACACAGACTTCCCAAACCATCATATCTCCCAGAACAGATCCCAAGAGATGTGATCCTGCGCCTACATTACTACCACATCAAAGAAAGCCTTATGTCTGCCATGAGGAAAAGAGACCTGATACCCCAAAAATATCAGGACTTACAATTCTACCCAGACCTCTCACAATACTCGCTACATAAGCGAAAAAACCTCAGCACAGTAACAAAAGCGCTAAGAAACCATAAAATTATCTACCGTTGGGGATACCCCTCTAAACTTACAGTCACCAAGGATGGCCGTGAATACACCATAACCTCACTAGAAAAAGGTCTATCCCTATTAAAAAATTGGGGTATCATCACTGATCCCCCGGAGGATCACACCACTCCTGTTTCTCCGCAACAAATTACAGCAGAATGGAAGTCGGTTAATGCAAAGAATGCCAAATCCCACAAGTAAGACTACCTGGGCACTCCTACATCATAACATTGTCCCTGTCCTGTGAATTATTATCATGAACTTAACCCCCTCACGTTTTTGCAGCTCAAAGCTGCCCCAAATCTCTTTTGACCTTCTAGGCATGTTGCCACTAATGTTATCTCCTTCTCAACAAAGATGCAATAACTGTACTGTTTTCATTTTTCTATCTGTTTGTTTTCTACTGTTCATTACTGGAGACAATCAAAAGGAACATGAGACACTCCTCGGATACCACAAGAACCCCAACTTCAGTCCACAAGAACTACTACCAACAGAAGACACCACTATCCGCATCTCGAGCTCCATCTCCTCCACAGTGAGTACCAACAAGCCACTTCTAACAAAAAAGAGCACAAACCTGCAATACACAATTCTATCACCGGAGGGAGCCTTGGTTCCATCCGTGGAGCCAATGCCCACTACTACATCATCCATATAAGCCAAAATGGGAATTACAATTCTATCAATTAATGCCAAGGGCCTAAACCACCCAGCCAAACGGAAATCACTATGGAAAGAAGCCTTACAACAGAAATGCGATATAATTTGTACACAGGAAACACACTTCAATAAAGCGTCCCCACCATTATGCACTCACTGGAACTTTCCCAACATGTTTGTGGCTAATGCGGATAATAAAACCAAAGGCGTTATGACGGCAATAAGGGACTCAGTAGCATTCACTCTCCACACAAAGATTGTTGACCCACATGGACGATATTTAATTCTTATATGTGAACTCAACTCAGTGACGTATACTTTGGTCAATGCATATTCCCCGAATCAACACCAAATTCGTATTTTCCACAACCTGATGACAAAAGTCCGCCATCATCAAAAGGGGCACCTGGTTATGTGTGGAGACTATAACATCACACCAGAGCCCTCATTAGATTCCACCTCTCAACCAAAAAGATATGTCCCCACACTACAACCAGTTCTATACATTCTCTTTTTGATGCTTGGTGTTGTCTTCACACAGAAGAAAGAGACTACACCTTTTTCTCGCTACCTCACCGCACCTACACCAGAATCAACCCATTTCTAGTGGATCAACAAACCCTCTTCAAAACCAAAAGCTCTACAATCAACACAATAACCTGGTCGGACCATGCATCCGTAACTCTGTCCATTGAAGATAATGCGGCCCCTCCACCCAACCTAGTGTGGAGATTGAACACTTATCTATTGCAACAGAAAAATTATAATGACTTACTGAAATCTAGGCTGGATGGGTTCTTTGCCGACAATCATTTATCGGTGCAGAGCCCATTCACACTATGGAATGCCCACAAGGCGTTCATGAGGGGTATTCTGATACAACTGGGTGCGAGGGACAAGAGACAGAGGCAGCAGCACCTTAAATCGATCACCGAAAAATTACAAAAACTAGAATCCCTAAACAAAATCAAACCAAAAGAGGACATAACTAAAAAAATATCCCACCTTCGCCATGAACTCAGACTGTCCCTATTAGACAGTTTCGAGAAACATAACAAACACCTTAAGATGACATACTACGCCAATGGGAACAAAGCGGGGAAAATGTTAGCATCCAAAATCAAAGGTCATAGATACAAATCTAAATTTCCATTCATCATACACCCCACCAATACACAAAAGGAATTCCACCCTCAAAAAATAGCGGATGCTTTCAGCCACTATTACAGTACACTTTACAACCTAAAAAATGACGACTCCACGCACCAACCCACACCAGAGCTGATCAATAAATTTCTATCCTCACCAGACATCCCTAAACTTACAGAGAAACAATTACAAACACTAAACCAACCCTTCACAACAAAGGAAATAACAGCAGTCATAGAATCACTACCAATCAACAAGTCCCCAGGACCTGATGGATTTGGGGGAGAGTATTATAGAGAATTCAAAGAAATATTAATACCTCATCTAAAGAATCTATTTGATACCGCTGCTGCCTCGGCCTCATTCCCACATGAAATGTTGGAAGCACTTATTGTAACAATACCAAAGCCGTGGAAGGACCCAACCTCGCCGATGAACTTTAGGCCAATTTCATTACTAAATACTGATGTAAAAATTTATGCCTCTCGGCGCCATTTCAAATATCTAACGGTACTAGGCAGGGGTGCCCACTGTCACCCCTAATATTCAATCTACTGATTGAACCACTAGCGATCCATATCAGATCACACCCTCGAATTAAGGGTTTTCCAACTTCCTCATCCACTCATCTGATAAGCCTATGTGCAGATGACATCATATTAGTTCTCACTGAGGTTCGGTCTTCCCTGGCAGAGGTACACAGAGTTCTACAAATGTTCAACAAACTGTCATACTACAAAGTAAATGAAAGCAAATCTTATATAATGAGCTTAGGTATTGATAAAGACACTAAAATAGAACTGAAATCAAAGTTCCCATATACTTGGAATGAAGAGGGCATTAAATATCTAGGAATCACTCTTACTCCCCATACATCCAAATTAGTGGAAGCCAATTATAATACATTTTTACACAAACTTAAGTCCAAATTACAAGACTTAGCCAGAACTGTCCTGGACTGGACGTTTAGCAGCATTTAAAATGCTTATTCTGCCTCAATTCATTTACTTATGCAGAGCCATGCCAATCCCAGTGTCCAACCAGTTTTTCTCTAGAGCTCAATCCCTCCTCAATGTATACTTGTGGCAAGGGAGGAAGGCCAGGTGTGCATTCAAAAAATTAATCAAGGTTAAGGCCATGGGTGGTATAGGACATGTATATGCGCCATACTAGCACAACTTAAACAATGGTTTGTATATCAACAAAGCCCAAGATGGATGGACCTAGAAATAACACAAAGCCCAACCAAGAACTTGTCAAACCTACTATTAATCAGCAAACTCATTACCCTCAAACTGTACAAATTTTCCCCCACCATAACAGCCTCCCTACTCGCCTGGAGAGACATGATAAAAACCCCTCTCAAGATGACTGACACAGCAACAATAGACCTACCTATATCTGCTTTAAACCTACTAGTCCCAGACCTTAACGTATCCCACTGGATAGCCAAGGGTATAAATACAGTCGAAGATATTAAAATAGGCCCGACAACCAAAACATTTAGAGCTATTCAATTAGAATTCGGAATAACAGATAGCGAGCTTTACAGATACTCCCAAATAACTCATCTCCTAAAATCACTCCCTGACACCTCCACTCGCTTACCATGGAAAATTAAAACATATTATCTGAATCAAAACTCCAAATTAAAGGGAATTTCCCTTTTCTACACCTTTTTCAAAAAACAACGTCCACCAAGCCCTTGTCCATGAATAGATGGGAGTCCGTTCTTAATTTTAACTATACAGAAGAACAATGGACCAAAGCCTTAGATACAACATACAGATCCACTAAGAATGCCAACTTATGGGAGCTTACACAAAAATTGGTATCGAGATGGTACCTTACACCATCCAGACTGGCGAATTTCTCTAATGAAATCTCCCAGTTGTGCTGGAGACTATGCGGACATAGAGGTACACTATACCACATATTCTGGGAATGCCCCACTATATACCAATACTGGATAGGAATATTTGACATTATAAAACAGATTGTAGGTATCCAACTTAATGCTAGGCCTGAATTGGCAATCCTCTCTCTGGGTATTGAATCAATCCCTACCACCCACAGACACGTTATAACACATCTTCTTTTTAGCGCTAGACTAGTGATTGCCAGACACTGGAAAGAGACAGAACCACCTACATTACAAGAAGTTATACAAACCACCAATACACACATCACCTACGAAAAGATGTTCACATGTTCCCAGGGAAACTATAAAATTGCACAATCAAGATGGGAACCCTGGATAGAATGGTATTCTCTCTACAAACAAGGTTCTTAGACACACACTTGTGACTTATAAATAGAGATTGTCTCAGGTCCGGTTAAATTCTGGTCTTTCATGACCTTCTTAGTCTTAACATCTCCAG
Organism: Glandirana rugosa; assembly: GCA_018402905.1. Taxonomy (NCBI): domain Eukaryota; kingdom Metazoa; phylum Chordata; class Amphibia; order Anura; family Ranidae; genus Glandirana; species Glandirana rugosa. Next base: position 312,080 of record BLSH010410427.1, on the reverse strand, counting down.
AACTTCCTATGTTATTGTTTAAACTATCTTACTGTTTAACTCTTCATAATCTATGAGGTTTCGGCGCATTAATTATGTTATACGGTGATACGGGAGGAACTCTGGATCACAACAAAGTCAACATCTGACCTAACATACGCATTAATTCCAAACAGAAAAAATGCCTAACACTAATAACATCTAACTAATACGAATAAATGTCAACCAGCCCACCACAGCATGTTCCCATAGGGGTAGGGGCTGCTGACAGACACAACCCACAACCCAAGCCTAAATTTTAAACTGCGAAGTCCAGACTTCCTCCTCTCACGTAGCACATTATGAAGATTCTCTCCTAACTAGTGTTGAGCGAACCCGGACTGTAACGTTCGGGTCCGTACCGAACTTTCGGGTGTCCGTGGCACGGACCCGGACCCGGACATTTCAAAAATCGTTCGGGTTTCGAAGAGTTGTGCACCTCATTTTATCGTCTTGGGGCCTGGCTTGGGCTTGCTAAAAACTTTACAGGCCCAGGCCCAGGCACGGTGCCTGTGGGCTTTCAAGCCATGCCTGGGCTTGCAATGTCAGGCCCAAGCGAGTTGTGATCAATCCTCTCTTAGAAGTATTACACGATGCACTCTCCTCCTTCAGACCTGAAGCGTCAAATTTTAAATCCGAACCCAACACCCAACACAGACAGTCGTCGGGGATGGGGATACCCTTGTACGACACCACCCGACCAACTGTAAATAAGCATAATCAATCTACAATAATCACAATCCGTAAAAAAGACAAACCTTAATTACGCATAC
>BLSH010410427.1:293971-310067 GCA_018402905.1 Glandirana rugosa | reverse complement strand
AATTTATTTTCCCTATCCCCATTTATTTGTAGGGCACTTGCCCTAGTTTGAAGATGATTTTAGAACAGTTATATGGCTTCTACCGTTAATTAATACTTTTCAGACACAGTTTGAAGATGAACCACATTCATCTCCATTTTTGCATTTTTTATGTTTTTATTTTTTTAAAAATATTTAAAGTTATTTCCCTGTCCCCATTTTTTTGTAGGGCACTTGCCCTACCCTTACCCCCATTTTACTTCCTTTTGCAGCCCTCTGGGGCTTTCCAGGACTTTCCTACAGCCATTTTTGTGCCTAAAAGTTCGGGTCCCCATTGATTTCAATGGGGTTCGTTGTCCGTGCGATCGTTCGGGTTCCGTCCGGACCCGGACCCGGACTTTGTCCCGAAGTTCGGACGGACCAGCAGAACCCGAACTTTCAGGTGTTCGCTCAACTCTACTCCTAACCCTTAAGTCGAATCAATGTATTTGTCAAAATGGTTGCAAACGATTGTACGGAGAATCCTACCAATTTGCTGTAATGTATGTAACTATACCATATGCATTGAAACCTAATAAAAACTATTGAAAGTAAAATATGAAGGGTGTACTCACTTTCATGAGATACTGTACTTTGGAGATGCCATCTTTATCCTTGATTCTCCAATAGATGTGTGAGTAACCGCACAAGTGCACAAGTGTGCAATTCAGAGGGCCCCGATACTTCACTTGGCTGCATTGCTTATTCCAGTACATATATATATAGCAAAGTACTGATACAAATTACAACCCAGGATCTTCAAAAAGAAATCAGCAACAACACACTGCCCTCACAGTTTGTAATCGGATAAGCATAACTTTCCATGCATGCGCATTGTGGTACCGTTAATTTTAATAGCATCCTTACACAATGTGCTAATGCACCTGCTTTTGCAGCAACGGTAACCCATTACTTTGTATAGTTGTACCAAAAAATGGTCAGGTGTTGTTTGAAGTGTTTTAAGGTCTATTGAATAGGGTGCCATTACACTCTAAATGTGCATTATAGCTCACATTAACGTGCATGCAACAATACAACACAAAAGTGTGAACATCCGTACCCTGATCTGCTCTGCTATCTATGAAGCTGGCTGCTGTGGCCAGGAAAACAGCTAATTAAGCCCCATCTTTGCTTGAGTGGCTGCAAGATAGGGGAGACATTGAGGATCTAATAGATATTTCAGAGCTGAAAGTTACTGATCCGCCATTTTTATATGTTTTTTTCCAGACCAACAGCTTTCCAATGTTCAATAAAGCATTAATGAAATTAAAAAAATAACATAAAAGACACAGATGTTTATTGAGAAAGAATGTTGTACATTAAACTTTAATACAGTAGTTTCAATTTATATTATTTATTATTATTTATGAGAAAAGTTATAAAATATGCAGATGGTGCTTTAAAAATGTTTTGCATGGATGTTTAAAATGCAACTTTTCCTGTTACAGCTAATTAGATGCTTGGTTTCTTTCTAAATTGTTGTAGAAAAATGGCAGTTGCACTGCAATTGCTTGTCATGTCCGCATAACATTTTGCTTAAAAATACATGACTCGCCCTCCTCGATATTGCATTATATAATTGTTTTTTAATAGGCTGCTATATGCCTGTAAATTTAAAAGTGCATTAAATAAATGTATAAAATCACAATTAATAACTAAGCCCAGCTATATACAAATCTAATAAATGCTTTCATAGCTAACATATGCGTCTCTAAATAATTCTCCATTAAGCTATTCTTATTGAACACATTTGATGGAGAGAACTTTTGATTATCTCATTTGTGCCGAAAGGCAAATTTATATTTTTAGCAAACTTGCCAAAATTAGTCTTTGAGAAAATCCATGAAATATATTTTAAATTGTACAATAGCTAAAGGCCTACATCTAGATTATACTGTCTTGTTAAAGCAAGTATCCATAGCAACACATAATTAACATTCTACATTGGTTAACATTGTGCTATATGAGAATTCTGTTCAACTTGGTCAGTATTCTAGTTTAAGGATTAAAATATTTCTGTGCTATATAGCTATACATTTGTAGTACAGTACAGTTTTAGTAAATCAAACCCATTGTGTTTAAAATGTGCATGTGACATGAGTGGTAATAATTAGAGTTAAGCGAACCCGAATTGTAAAGTTTGGATTCGTACCGAACTTTGGGGTGTCCATGTCCCGAACCAGAAAAGTCCGGGTTCGGGTATTTTTTGCGCCTTTTGAATAGCTGCAGGGCAGCCAATCAATGAGCGTTTCACTCGTTTGCCCTTAGAAGCCATCACAGCCATGCCTACTAATGGCATGGCTGTGATTGGCCAGTGCATCATGTGACCCAGCCTAGATATGAGCTGGAGTCATGTAGCACTGCATGTCACATGCTCTCAGGCTAGTGTAGGGAGAGGATGCTGCCGCCGCTGTGAGGGAGTGATTAGCGTTCTAAAATCATCTCATACTTAGTATAGGGAGAGGTTCCTGGTGCTGCTGTGACGGGTAGATTAGCGTTCTAAAATCATCTCATACTGCTATAGGGAGAGGTTCCTGCTGCTGCTGTGAGGGATAGATTAGTGTTCTAAAATCATCTCATACTTAGTATAGGGAGAAGTTCCTGCTGCTGCTGTGAGGGATAGATTAGCGTTCTAAAATCATCTCATACTGCTATAGGGAGAGGTTCCTGGTGCTGGTGGGAGGGATAGATTAGCGTTCTAAAATCATCTGATACTGCAATAGGGAGAGGTTCCTGCCGCTGCTGTGAGGGATAAAATAGTGTTCTAAAATCATCTCATACTGCTATAGGGAGAGGTTCCTGCTGCTGCTGTGAGGGATAGATTAGTATTCTAAAATCATCTCATACAGCTATAGGGAGAGGTTCCTTCCTGGTGCTGGTGTAAGGGATAGATTAGCATTCTAAAATCATATCATACTGCTATAGGGACAGGTTCCTGCTGCTGCTGTGAGGGATAGATTAGTTTTCTAAAATTATCTCATACTGCTATAGGGACAGGTTCCTGCTGCTGCTGTGAGGGATAGCTTAGTGTTCTAAAATCATCTCATACTGCTATAGGGAGAGGTTCCTGCTGCTGCTGTGAGGGATAGATTAGTGTTCTAAAATCATCTCATACTGCTATAGGGAGAGGTTCCTACCTGGTGCTGGTGTAAGGGATAGATTAGCATTCTAAAATCATATCATACTGCTATAGGGACAGGTTCCTGCTGCTGCTGTGAGGGATAGATTAGTTTTCTAAAATTATCTCATACTGCTATAGGGACAGGTTCCTGCTGCTGCTGTGAGGGATAGCTTAGTGTTCTAAAATCATCTCATACTGCTATAGGTAGAGGTTCCTGCTGCTGCTGTGAGGGATAGATTAGTGTTCTAAAATCATCTCATACTGCTATAGGGAGAGGTCCCTGCTGCTGGTGTGAGGGATAGATTAGTGTTCTCAAATCATATCATACTGGTATAGGGAGAGGTTCCTGCTACTGGTGTGAGGGACAGATTAGTGTTTGAGAAAATCCATGAAATATATTTTAAATTGTACAATAGCTAAAGGCCTACATCTAGATTATACTGTCTTGTTAAAGCAAGTATCCATAGCAACACATAATTAACATTCTACATTGGTTAACATTGTGCTATAAGAGAATTCTGTTCAACTTGGTCAGTATTCTAGTTTAAGGATTAAAATATTTCTGTGCTATATAGCTATACATTTGTAGTACAGTACAGTTTTAGTAAATCAAACCCATTGTGTTTAAAATGTGCATGTGACATGAGTGGTAATAATTAGAGTTAAGCGAACCCGAATTGTAAAGTTTGGATTCGTACCGAACTTTGGGGTGTCCATGTCCCGAACCCGAAAAGTCTGGGATCGGGTATTTTTTGCGCCTTTTGAATAGCTGCAGGGCAGCCAATCAATGAGCGTTTCACTCGTTTGCCCTTAGAAGCCATCACAGCCATGCCTACTAATGGCATGGCTGTGATTGGCCAGTGCATCATGTGACCCAGCCTAGATATGAGCTGGAGTCATGTAGCACTGCATGTCACATGCTCTCAGGCTAGTGTAGGGAGAGGATGCTGCCGCCGCTGTGAGGGAGTGATTAGCGTTCTAAAATCATCTCATACTTAGTATAGGGAGAGGTTCCTGGTGCTGCTGTGACGGATAGATTAGCGTTCTAAAATCATCTCATACTGCTATAGGGAGAGGTTCCTGCTGCTGCTGTGAGGGATAGATTAGTGTTCTAAAATCATCTCATACTTAGTATAGGGAGAAGTTCCTGCTGCTGCTGTGAGGGATAGATTAGCGTTCTAAAATCATCTCATACTGCTATAGGGAGAGGTTCCTGGTGCTGGTGGGAGGGATAGATTAGCGTTCTAAAATCATCTGATACTGCAATAGGGAGAGGTTCCTGCCGCTGCTGTGAGGGATAAAATAGTGTTCTAAAATCATCTCATACTGCTATAGGGAGAGGTTCCTGCTGCTGCTGTGAGGGATAGATTAGTATTCTAAAATCATCTCATACAGCTATAGGGAGAGGTTCCTTCCTGGTGCTGGTGTAAGGGATAGATTAGCATTCTAAAATCATATCATACTGCTATAGGGACAGGTTCCTGCTGCTGCTGTGAGGGATAGATTAGTTTTCTAAAATTATCTCATACTGCTATAGGGACAGGTTCCTGCTGCTGCTGTGAGGGATAGCTTAGTGTTCTAAAATCATCTCATACTGCTATAGGGAGAGGTTCCTGCTGCTGCTGTGAGGGATAGATTAGTGTTCTGAAATCATCTCATACTGCTATAGGTAGAGGTTCCTGCTGCTGCTGTGAGGGATAGATTAGTGTTCTAAAATCATCTCATACTGCTATAGGGAGAGGTCCCTGCTGCTGGTGTGAGGGATAGATTAGTGTTCTCAAATCATATCATACTGGTATAGGGAGAGGTTCCTGCTACTGGTGTGAGGGACAGATTAGTGTTCTAAAATCATCTCATACTGCTATAAGGAGAGGTTCCTGCTGCTTCTGTGAGGGATAGCTTAGTGTTCTAAAATCATCTCATACTGCTATAGGGAGAGGTTCCTGCTGCTGCTGTGAGGGATAGATTAGTGTTCTAAAATCATCTCATACTGCTATAGGGAGAGGTTCCTGCTGCTGTTGTGAGTGATAGATTAGTGTTCTAAAATCATCTCATACTGCTATAGGGAGAGTTTCCTGGTGCTGGTGTGAGGAATAGATTAGCGTTCTAAAATCATCTCATACTGCTATAGGGAGAGGGTCCTGCTGCTGCTGTGAGGGACATATTAGTGTTCTAAAATCAACTCATACTGCTATAGGGAGAGGTTCCTGCTGCTGCTGTGAGTGACAGATTAGTGTTCTAAAATCATATCATACTGGTATAGGGAGAGGTTCCTTCCTGGTGCTGGTGTGAGGGATAGATTAGCATCCTAAAATCATCTCATACTGCTATAGGGAGAGGTTCCTACTGCTGCTGTGAGGGGTAGATTAGTGTTCTAAAATCATCTCATACTGCCATAGGGAGAGGTTCATGCTGCTGGTGTGAGTAACAGATTAGTGTTCTAAAATCATATCAAACTGCTATAGGGAGAGGTTCCTGCTGCTGGTGTGAGGGACAGATTAGTGTTCTAAAATCATCTCATACTGCTATAGGGAGAGGTTCCTGCTGCTGCTGTAAGGGACAGATTAGTGTTCTAAAATCTTCTCATACTGCTATAGGGAGAGGTTCCTGCTTCTGCAGTGAGGGACAGATTAGTGTTCTAAAATCATCTCATACTGGTATATGGAGAGGTTCCTTCCTGGTGCTGGTGTGAGGGATAGATTAGCGTTCTAAAATCATCTCATACTGCTATAGGGAGAGGTTCCTGCTGCTGATGTGAGGGATAGATTAGCGTTCTAAAATCATCTCATACTGCTATAGGGAGAGGTTCCTGCTGCTGTGAGGGACAGATTAGTGTTCTAAAATCATCTCATACTGCTATAGGGAGAGGTTCCTGCTGCTGGTGTAAGGGACAGATTAGTGTTCTAAAATCATATTATACTGGTATAGGGAAAGGTACCTGCTGCTGCTGTAAGGGACAAATTAGTGTTCTAAAATCATCTCATACTGGTATAATGAGGGGTTCCTTCCTGGTGCTGGTGTGAGGGATAGATTAGCGTTCTAAAACCATCTCATACTACAATAGGGAGAAGTTCCTGCTGCTGCTGTGAGGGATAGATTAGTGTTCTAAAATCATTTCATACTGCTATAGGGAGAGGTTCCTGCGGCTGGTGTGAGGGACAGATTATTGTTCTAATATCATATCATACTGGTATAGGGAGAGGTTCCTTCCTGGTGCTGGTGTGAGGGATAGATTAGCATTCTAAAATCATCTCTTTTACTTTCAAAGATTTTTATTTTGAAATAGTACAAAACAAGTAATTGCAGTACAACAGTATAAAGGTCAGGGAGTCAAATAAGAGAATAATCTACCGTCTTTGTTACCTTTCTTGACTTTCCCTACTTTTAAACCAGAGATAACTAGATGTTCTAAGGTCTAGAGAAGTTCATTGGCATATAACCTAAAGAGCAAGAGTGATATGCTAATGAATTCCCACCCTCCAGGCACCCCATAATGGGATCAAGCTGTGCGTGGAGAGGGGAGAGAACTTAATTACGAGCACCTAGGTTAGTAGCCTGCTTCCTATTGCAGATGGAGGTCCTTTAATAGGGTAGGTATAAGTAGCGACCCCCAATCGGGGGCCTCATACTCATAAGGGTAACAGCTTAATTAGAACCATCAGAATCAAAAAACAGATTAAGTCTGAAGTACTGGAGAGGAGAAGAGGAGGAAAAGGGGAGCTAGGGGAAGAGAAAGGAAGAAGCACCTTGAATTAGTTACAGATAGCCCTATCTGGTTGTAGGTTAAGTCCTGGAACGAAAGAGATCCCTATGTATTTGGCCCAGGGTTCCCAAATCCCCTCTAACCGTTGGGTGGTGTCTGAGAGGATACTGGCCAGCCTTTCCTGGGACATAATCCAATAAATTTTCTGTACTGTTGCTGCGAAGGACACCCTTTTTTTTTCCCAGGATTTAGCGATAGAGTGTTTGGCTCCGGTCAAGATGAAATGAACCAATTTCCTGTTGGGCTTAGACAGGTTTGGGACATGTGCATTAAGAAGGGCGATCTCAGGGGACCTAGGAACCTGGGACTTGTTCAATTTCTCAATTAGGTTAAAGCTTTTCCTCCAAAAGGGTCTAATCCTTGGGCATTCCCACCAGATACGCGGCATTGAGCCAAGAAGGGCGCAGCCCCTGAAGCACTGAGGGTTAGCCGAGGGATATATGCGGGCCAGTTTGGATGGGGTGAGGTACCACCTAGTGATGACCTTTATACTCACCTCCATGAGTACAGTGTTTAAGATGCCTCGGGAGGAGTCGGCGAGAGCCCCGTGCCATGATTCTAGGTCCCATGAGATCTGGAGGTCCTCCTCCCACTGCTTCATATATGGGGCCTTTTCCGTCATTTGAATGAGGGCTGCATAAACTACTGAGATGCCTCCCCTCTGCTCCGTGGCTTGGCCACAACATGTTTCATAGGCTGATATTCTAGGAGGGAGAGGCTTCTCTTTCCAGATATGTTTCAGGAAATTAGAAATTTGTTGGAATCTGAATTTTTCAGAGGCTGGAATGTCCAATTTGCTTACGCAGTAGCCCATAGAAATAGGGCCCGAGGGGGTGAAATAATGTCCTATACGGTACAGCCCCTTGTCCAGCCACCATTGAAACGCTTTAATATCTAAGCCGGGAGGGAAATCTGGGTAGTGGAATATGTGTGCTAATGGAGTCAGAGTAGACACCAATTCAGAGTGGTTGCGTAGTGAATCCCAAAGGAGTGAGAGAGGGTCGGGGATAATACAGGGGGTCTTTTCTTCGGAAGAGTCCAAAGGAGGAAGTCTATAGTGTACTGCGGTACTGCCTGCCGTTCAATCTCAATCCAGTCTGGCTTCTCAGACCTTGAGTAAACTCAGGAGAGTTGGGCCAATCTAGCTGCTTGGAAGTATTTAAGGAGCGAGGGTAAACCCAGACCTCCTTTCTTCCTATGGCGAAATAACGTACTTTGGGGGAACCACAAGCCAGAGCAGCCCCAAATAAACTTGAGAATTTTACTCTGGAGGGATCTAAGATGGTGTCTCCTAATGGGTATCGGTAGGGCTCTAAACAAGTATAGAATCTGCATTAATTCTACCCAACCAGGAGAGATTACTTTTGGACCATGTTTTTAGGTCGTTCTCTAATTTACAGTAAATGGAGGGGAAATTGCTAACATATAAATCCTCTATCTTGGCCGTCAGGTTAATACCCAAGTATCGGATAAAAGATCGGTTCCATTTGAAAGGGAATGAGTGCTGTAGAGAATCGACTATATCCTGCGAGAGGGAGATATTCATCGCTTGGGATTTGGAGTAGTCGACTGCTAGTCCTGAATGTTCAGCAAAGGCGTCTAATAATTGGTTAAGGTTGGGGAGAGATGTATGGGGGGAGGTTAAAAATAAAAGTATGTCGTCTGAAAACAGGCCACACTTATGTATCTGGGATCCACATGAAACTCCTTTGATATGGTTTTGGCGGATAGCGATTGCCAGGGTTTCAATAGCTATGGCGAAGATAAGTGGTGAAAGAGGACAACCCTGTCTTGTCCCTCTGGCTATGACTATCGGGTTGGAGAAATATCTCTGTTGCCTTATTTGGGCTGAGGGGCGGGAGTATAGGGCCCTAATGATCCCCAAGATGCACTGGCCGAATCCCCAGGTCTCCAGAATCTTAAGTATATAGTTCCAGGAAACTGAGTCGAAGGCCTTCTGGAGATCTAGGGAAAGGACCATGCCTCGTTGTTTACTGCCGCCCTCCCAATTGGATTGGAGAATGGAGATCAGGTCAATAGCCCTGCTTGTCTGGTCTGGACCCTGTCTGCCCGGGATAAACCCTGCCTGGTCTTTATGGATATAAGAAATGAAAAACGAGGATAGCCTATTAGCCAGGATGTTCATTAAGATTTTGATGTCATTGTTTATCAACGATATGGGTCTATAGTTACCAACCTCTTCAGGGTTCTTATCAGGTTTTGGGATGACCGTTATGTAGGCCATGTTAAGCTAAGGGTCCAAGGGAGTGCCCTGAGTTTTCTAATTAAAAAACTTAGACATATGGGGGGTGAGTGTCTCGGCAAAAGCCTTGTAATAGGGTGTAGATAGACCATCAGGACCGGGGGCCGATCCTTTTCTAAAGTTCCTGATGGCATCCCCCACCTCTGCCTCTGAAAATTGAGCTTCCAAAATATGTTTGTGTTCGAGTGACAGAGAGGGGTAGGGGATATCCTCCAGGAATGCGGAAATGGAATCTGGGTGCTGTCACTTAGGTGTGCCGTATAAATCTGAATAAAACTTGTGGAAGGTCTCCACAATTTTCTTCGGGTTAGTGGTGAGGCCATGGCCAGGTACTCTAATTTTGGGAAGTTGGTGTAGGCGACATCGCGGAGAGAGTCTAGTTGCTAACATTGTGCCTGGTTTGTCGTTTTGTGTGTAGAACTTTTGACCACTCCAACGGATTGATTTCTCCGCTTTGGTTGTTAGCGCCATATTAAGCTCTAACCTGGCCTAGTCAAGTTGGGCGGTAAGAGTTTTGGAGGGGTTGATCTTATGCACCGCCTGTAGTGACGCATAAGATTTTTCCAACTTGATCATGTCCGCTGCCCTCTCTTATTTAATTTGTGAAGCTAACTGTATCATCTTTCCCCTAATGAAAACCTTATGAGCTGCCCATAGGACCTCCGCCGAGGTCCCATCTTTGTCATTTAGAAGAAAGTATTCCTTGAGAGAGTTATTGATTTCAGAGACTCTGATAGGATCAGCTAGCAGTGATTCATTTAGTCTCCACTGTGGGTGTTTTGCATATAGGGGGTCGGAGCGAATTTGCATGAGGACGAGGGAATGATCGGAGAGTGGGGTGTCAATTATCCGTGAATTCAATGCCAGGGGGGTCCCATGGGCCTCCATTAGCAGGTGGTCTATTCGTGCGTATGAATTGTGAGGATGCGAAAAATGAGTGTAATCTCTCTTGGTTGGGTTCAATTCTCTCCATACGTCTGACAAATTAAATGAGTGAAGCAATTTGGCTAGTTTTAAGCTCGCTCTGGTCGGGCGCATTAGCTGGTGCCCCAGAGGTTTAGATTTATCAAGCCCTTGGTCAAAGGCAACATTAGAATCTCCTTCCAGGATGACCCTGCCTTCTAGGTGAGGCTGGATGGAGTCTAACATTGCTTTAAAGAAATTGAGTTGATTTTTATTAGGGGCGTAATATGATACGAATGTGTATATAATCCCATCAATGGAGCCTTTGACTAAGATATATCTTCCCTCTGGGTCTTTAATTTCCTTGAGGAAAGAGAAGCCAGAGGTTTTGGAGAACAGGACCGCTACCGCTTTAGTTTTGGAGTCCGCGTTAGCCAGAAAGAAAACAGAAAAGTATGTGTGGAGGAATGTGGGGCTGTACCGCAAGAGGAAGTGGGTTTCTTGTACCAAAACTACATCTAAATTAAGTGATTTGTAGTGGGCGAACATTTTCCTTCTTTTTTCTTTGTGAATGTCAGTATTGCTGAAGTTGATAGCATGTGTTGCACAGATGTGCCACTTCACAGGCAGGTAAGGGTACCCCCCAGACACATTATTTAATGGAGTTGCATTTTTTATTCTTTAACACCTTCTCACCCAGCTTATTGTAATATGACGGCTGGATGGGAGCCCTATTTTCCTGGGAGGACATTATATGATGTCCTCACAGGGTTGCACCTCACGTGCCCCTTAGGGGTCGCTCTTGGGGCTATCTGGCAGCCACTGTGTCCACTGGACACAGCCGATGACAGATCAGTGTACTGGCCCACTGCCAGTACCATGTGGCCAATAACAGCAGATCACATGACAATTGTACACAATGAATGGCTTTGTTTCATGCATTTCATTGTGTACTATTGTGATGAGCTCTGTGATTGGTTACAGTGTTCACATGGTACATACAGGGCCAATCACAGCCCATCTGTACCATGTGATTAGCAGTGACTTGGGCGTTGTGGGTAGCTATTTGGAGGTATCTATTGGCAGCACTCACCCTGGAAACGGAGGTCCCCATAGGGGTGGATGAGCGTCCAAGGAAGATCAGGAACCCTGGACCACAGCTGACTAACCCGGTGATATCTGGAACATGAGAAAAAGTTAGGTGCTTCAACCACTGGAAAAGGAAGGGGAGAGAGGAGGAAAAGAAAGGGGAGAAACAATTAAGACAAATACATCTGCAAATAGCTAGCGGGAGCGGTGTCAGGGGGAAGAGCAGCCCCCCCTGGCCCGTCGACCCTATCCTCCTAGGAGGGATACAAGCAACAACAAGGTAAATAGAAATCGTAATTATCCGACCCGTCAAGGTCAGACGACTTATCCCAAGGAAGTCCAAAAGAAGTCCCCGGGGTAAGTGGAGGCGCATGGGGACTTACCCTGGCCAAGACACCCCTTGATTGAACTTAAACCATACAATAGAAATAGGAGAGACTCAGGACATATATGCTAAGTGAGAGCAATATGGGGTGTCCATGAACTTAAGCCCTAAATGGGGCAATGAAGACTTCTGTCAACATCAAGGGTAAAACAGGAACATAAACTTTGTAAAACTAGTGAACTAATAGGAGTACATTCAGAGAGCCTCTGATCAATAATCAAGGAGGGGGAGCCATATAGCTCAAATTACAAGGCATTTCTCTTGAGCAAGTGAAAATAGCTTTCAAAGCCCAAGAGGATTCAGAACCCAAGATGCAAGGGGAAAAAGCCTATATCCAGGTGGGCCCTCTGACAGGTTATGGGGGTCTGTTGTCTTTAGCCTTCTTACTCTTGGACTTGGACCAGAGTGGGGAGACAGGGCAGGATGGGAGCGGTCTCTTGGTGTGGGATCCAGAAGGGTCAGTGAGGTCCATCGGTGCTTCCTGGGATATTAGCTTGAGGTGGAGGAGGAGTTTCTCCCCCTCTGCAAGACTGGAGAAGGTGTATGTTGTCCCTTTCAGGTTGAATTTAACGGCAAACGGGAAAGCCCACCAGTATTTAAGCTCTGCTCGTTGCAAGATCAAGAGGAGTGGTTTGAGAGTTCTTCTTGTTTGGATGGTGTTCGGGGATAAGTCGGTAAAGATCTGGACTTGGTGACCCATAAAAGAGATGTGGGAGTTGGAACGAGAGGCTCTCATTAGCTCCTCTTTAATGGCATAAAAATGCGGTTTGACTATGATGTCCCTGGGGGAGCCATCTTTTCTTGGGGGTCCCAAGGCTCTGTGGGCTCTGTCCAACTCTAATCTGTGCTTAGGTACATTTGGAATGACAGATTGGATCATATCTTGAATCACAGGGGTAACTTCGGTGATGTTCTCCGGGAGGCCTCTCATCCTAAAGTTGTATCGACGTGACCTGTTTTCCAGGTCGTCTATTCTTGCTAGGGCGGTATCCAGTTGGTCCTGTAGCACTTGTAAGTGGTCAGAATTTTGGTTGGTTCTGGCTACAGTAAAGTCCAATTTCTGTTCAATAGCATCCATTCTGGAACCGAGATTATTGAAATCTGCTTTTATATCCCTGTGATTTTCGCGGCCGTGTTCGCTAGTCCCCTTTCTAGGAGATTGGAGAATTTGATGAACAAATCCGCTGTATTGAGAGAGGGTTCCTGGGCTGAAGGGCTAGGAAAGTTAATCTCTTGCTGACGTGAAAGGGGACGAGCTGCCGGGGTGAAGGGAGAGTCATCCATTGTGCATCAGAGGAGTGATTCAGTGGAGGCAGGGGAGATGAGTTGAGGTTGTTGAACTGGCAAATTAGGCCCCGGTGTGAGGGTGAGGGTAGCCGGGGAGATGATTGATCTTTGTTCCAGAGAAGCTTCCTGGGATGGATATCTAGGAGAGGAACGAGGTCAGGATATGTGGTAGGATATAACAGTGTCCTCCTGGCAGATGTTCCCTGCATGTGGGGGCTTTTAGGGTACCTGATCGGAGAGAGGCTTTGCTGGCCCCCTTCCATTCTAAGCATGTGTAAAACTTCTGGGGGGATATGATACACTCTGGTACTGAAGGTGCCTTCTTGTCTCAACAGTTCTGCACTTAGAGTCTATATGGGTGTGGAACCCTATGGTGGGAGTACTGAAAAAGGACCTGATCCCGGGGGTCTTTGTTTAGACCTTTACATTGGTAATCCCCTCTCTGGAGAATCCTCTGGATGGAGAGTGGGTGTGTAGAAAGCTTAAGGAGATCGTTAGGCCTTATCGGCGGCCATCTTGGTCCACCCAGCTTTAGTAAAATCTCCCTTTACAGCGGTGGGCCACCCTGGATAGAGCCTTCCTCTGCCTTGTGGGCACTGCAGGACCCGATCTGGGCCGTGTAAGGGGTTCTAACAGTCTTATCCCGTGCTGTGAGAGCCTTGTTCTATGTTAGGCCGCAGCCGTGGCCATATTGGTACACCCCTGGGGAGGATGGACGGAGTACCTCGGTCTTGGGGAAGCCCTCCGGGGGTTTCTCGAGGCTGTCGCAGTGCTCCCTCTGCTTGGGGGGGTTGTCCCCCTTCAAGGTGGGTCCCTCCTGGTGATGCTGGCGGGGAATGCGGTGCTGATGGCCGGGGTAAGCGTGGAGCTCCAGGATCAGCCGTTCATCTCGGAGCTCCCGAGCATGTAGCCTTCTAAAATCATCTCATACTGCTATAGGGAGAGGTTCCTGCTGCTGCTGTGAGGGATAGATTAGTGTTCTAAAATCATCTCATACTGCTATAGGGAGAGGTTCCTGCTGCCGGTGTGAGGGACAGATTAGTGTTCTAAAATCATATCATACTGGTATAGGGAGAGGTTCCAGCTGCTGTCCCTCACAGCAGCAGCAGAAACCTCTCCCTATAACAGTATGAGATGATTTTAGAACACTAATCTATCCCTCAAAGCAGCAGCAGGAACCTCTCTCTTTAGCAGGGAGGGACAGATTAGTGTTTTAAAATCATCTCATACTGGTATAGGGAGAGGTTCCTGCTGCTTGTGTGAGGGACAGATTAGTGTTCTAAAATCATCTCATACTGCTATAGGGAGAGGCTCCTGCTGCTGCTGTGAGGGATAGATTAGTGTTCTAAAATCTAATTTTTTTTATTATATTAATAAATAGTGCTACATAGTACATTTGCACCTTGCTGTGCATTTCTTGCACAAAAAAAGTGCGTCTGCATTGTTATTTAAAAAAAAAAAAAGAATAATAATTTATTATTCTTTTTTTTTATTATTAATAAATAGTGTTACACATTACATTTGCACCTTGCTGTGCATTTCTTGCACGAAAATAAAAAGTGCGTCTACATTGTTGTTTTAAAAAAAAAGATTAATAATTTATTATTCTTTTTTTTTTAGTATTAATAAATAGTGCTACACAGTACATTTTGCACCTTGCTGTGCATTTCTTGCACAAAATTAAAAAGTGCGTCGACATTGCTGGTTTAAAAAATAATCTAAATTTGTGCTAAATAGTACATTTGCGTCCAGAATGAGGAGAGCGTCAAATAAGGGACGTGGTCATGGTCATGGTGCTGTTTGTGCTGCTGGTGTTGGTGAAGCTCCTGTTGCAAGGAGAGGATGTGGTTGATCTGTTTCAGCTACACGCACAAGTGAAACACCTTCCTCAGGTGCGAGTAGCTGACAGAACCTTCAACGCTATATGGTAGGCCCCAATGCCACTCAACGAATGGTGAGGCTAGAACAAGTACGGGCCATAGTAGATTGGGTGGCTGACAATGCCTCCAGTTCCTTCACATTGTCTCCCACCCGGTCCCTTGCTGAAAGCTCAGAGTTGGCACCTGAACCCCATGGCCATCTGTCTTTCACCTCAGCCCTTTGTAAATCAGCCAAACAGTCTGAGCCCCAAGTCATGCAGCAGTCTCTTATGCTTTTTGATGACTCTGCAGGTGTGCATTCCATGGGCCATCCACATAGCCCTGCCGCAGAAGTTGAAGACATTGAGTGCACCAATGCCCAACCACTTCTGTTGCAGGATGAGGACATGGAAACATCACCGCAGCACGTCTCTGATGATGACGAAACACAGGTGCCAACTGCTGCGGCTTTGTACAGTGTGCAGGCTGACAATGAGGGCAGTGGTGAAGAGTGGGTGGAAGATGATGTGGAGGATGATGAGGTCCTAGACCCCACATGGAATGAAGGTCATGCAAGTAACGTGTGCAGTTTGGAGGAAGAGGTGGTGGTCGCACAGAGGCACCAGCACAGCAAAAGAGGAAGCAGGTTGCAAAAGCGGAGCGACCGTTCCCTAGACAGTACGCCTGCTACTACCCACCGGACCCAGGGACCTAGCACACCAAAGGCAGCTCAAAGGCATTCCCCAGCGTGGCAGTTCTTCAGACAATGTGCTGACGACAAGACACAAGTGGTTTGCACGCTGTGCAATGAGAGCCTGAAGCGAGGCATAAATGTTCTAAATCTGAGTACAACCTGCATGACCAGGCATCTAAATGCAAAGCACAAGTTGCAGTGGAATAAGTACCTCCAAGAAAGGTCTCGGGCTCCTCCTGCTTCCTCTTCTGCTGCTGCCTCTGCCTCTTCCTCAATCTCTACAATGCCAGTGTCACCTGCCACCCAGCAAACAGACGATGTGACAGCAATGCCACCATGTCCGCCACCGTCCCCAAGCATTTCCACATGGCCCCATGGAAGCTTACAGCTCTCCATCTCCCAAACACTGGAGAGAAAGAGGAAGTACCCCCCTACCCACCCCAGGTGGTCTGCCTTACTGTCGTAAAGTTTCCAGTCCTTAAAACTTTACGACCGTAAGTCCCGGTCCCTAGCGCCCACCCATCCCCCCATGAAGGAGAAAGAGAGGTCACAAACCCTCTACCTCTCGACATTCGAAGGTACCCCGGTACACCTTTACGAACCCCTGCCACCGCCTGTACCACCGTAACGACAGTGTAGCAGACAAACGACCCACCGTCCACTGTGACCGTAACATCTCTAACTCCTTCTCCGTCTCCGTCGTCGTCTTCTCCT
>BLSH010410427.1:256870-270368 GCA_018402905.1 Glandirana rugosa | reverse complement strand
TACAGTTATTTCCCTGTCCCCATTTTTTTGTAGGGCACTTGCCCTACCCTTACCCCCATTTTACTTCCTTTTGCAGCCCTCTAGGGCTTTCCAGGACTTTGTTACAGCCATTTTTGTGCATAAAAGTTCGGGTCCCCATTGATTTCAATGGGGTTCGTTGTCCGTGCGATCGTTCGGGTTCCGTCCGGACCCGGACCCGGACTTTGTCCTGAAGTTCGGACGGACCAGCAGAACCCGAACTTCCAGAGGTTCGCTCAACTCTAGTGGGGAGAACAGAAGTAATAATGTCAAGGTATTTATACTTGATTGTACTCAATAAATTGGATTTCCTGAGAGAAGAAGGAAGGAGAGGAGCAAAGGAAAGCTTGGAAAGAAGGTATAGCAAAAGAAGTAGCAGGGGGAGCGGAGGTAAGTGGACCGGAGGCATGGAGACGGCGAGTCGTAGTGGAGCTAGGCAATTGGCTCATCGGCATGGCATGTATTTTGTTGGTTTCTATGGCCAACATTGTTTCAGGGAGCAACAAAGTTGCTGATTTCCAAGCTTTTGCTATCGTTTGTTTGGCGGCTGTGGTAAGGTGCATAAGTAATTGAAACTGGAGGCAGGTTAGGCCGTCAGGTTTCAGATTCAATAAAGCAATCTCGGGATCCTTTGGGATAGGTTTCTCGAGTGCTTTGCTTAGCAAGTCAAAAATTTTTGTCCAGAAGTTGTGTGCTACTGGGCAGTTCCACCAAATATGGAAGAAGGTGCCCTGCTCACCGCATCCTCGGAAGCAGAGTGTCGAGTGTGTGGGGACAAATTTTGCTATCCTGGTGGGAACTAGGTACCATCTCGAGAGCACTTTCAGATGTCTAGCGTGCGCTGTGTTCCTCTTTATGCTTGAACACAAAAGCATTAAGGCTGACTTTACATTATTCACATTATTTTTTTTTTTTATTCAACCAAGAGGTTGAACATAAAAAAGTGAGCTGATTCCCCCATCCACACATTTGAGGTGGACGGTTCAATCATTCCTGCTGTGGTATTGTATTCTGACAGTGGGGAGCCTTCTCCACTGTCAGAATACAATGATCAGTGTTGCTGGCTATAGCTGGCAGCAATGATCATTTGGGATCATATGGGGAAAACCTGACAGACTAGTTGTACACGAGTCAACCAATAGATCTCATACATGGATTGAAATATAGCTGGTCCCTGCTGAACCAGCTGAAATTTGATTCATGTATGGCTGACTTAAGTATGGCCAGACCTGAAGCTGAGAGGTAAACAAAAGCTGGCCATACATGAATCCAAATTCAGCCAGCTTAGCAGAGACCAGCCAAATTTCAATCCACATGTGGTCTTAAACAGAAGTCAGTCTACCAACTGACTTCTGTTAAACCACCCTGGTATTCTGTTAAACCACCCTGCTGATCTGTGTATTCTACCGGCGGGGAAGTCTCCCGACTCTCAGAGTACAATGACACAGTGGGAAGGATTCCTCCATCCTTATTAAGGCCTCATGCACACAGGGCATTAAAAAAAATCCTAAAACGTCAGTAGCTTTTAGTGACTTTTTTCAGCTTTTTTGAGTGTTTTTGCAGCAGCGTGTTTGCACGTTTTTCGGTGCTGATTGTAAGCCACGTTTCTCATGCCTCTAGTCAGCTCAATGGTTCCCTATGGCCCATTGATTTGAATAGTAGAAGTCACACCAGAAGCATCATGGGATTGTGATGTCATAAGGGAGTGGGGCCTCCGCATGATGTCACCCAGTGGCCATGCCCCATGCCAATATGAGGCAATGCACAACATTCGAGTGGGAGAGAGCGACAAGTCAACATCTCAAGAAGAACAGTGGGAGAAGACAGCGGAGAAGAAAGCAGAAAAAGAGCAGAAGACAGAAGACCCAGCAGAATAAATACATAAATAAGCTGATTTAATAAAATATTTTAAAAAACTGTGTAGTGTATTTTTTTAGCCACCCGCCCGCAGACCCCAACAACCACCCGCAAGGGTTGTCGGCAAGAGGCCCAAAGCACCCATACACCCCATGTTGAGGGCATGTGGCCTGGTATGGTCCAGGAAGGGGGTGCTCACTCATCCCCACCCCCTTTCCTGGCCTGCCAGGCTGCATGCTCGGATAAGGACCTGGTATGGATTTTGGGGGTGACCCCACGCCTTTTTTTCTGCAGTTGGGGTTCCCCTTAAAATCCATATCAGACCAAAGGGTCTGGAATGCTCTTGGGGGGAACCTCACGCAAATTAAAAAAAAAATGTTTGTGGGGTTCCCCTTCAAGATGCTCAGCACACAAGTCGTGCCACAAGTCGGATCATCATGACCCAAATTCTGGTTCAACTTCTATTCAAATAAATGGGCCATAGGGAACCGTTGATTTTGAGTAGAGACAGAAACGCCTGATGAGGGATAGTGCTGTGTATACAACGTTAAACCACTTTTTTGCACGTTTTTAGGCATTAGAGCATTTTTAAAGCTGAAAAACGTCTCTCAGAAGCCACTGGTCTTGTTTTTTTTTTTACAGCTCAAAAACTCCCCAGTCAAAAACAGTTGATAACAGCCTGAACACATAGGTGTGCATGAACACATAGGATAATATGCTGGGGAGTTTATTGTCTGTAGTCTGCAGCTAAAAACAGCTGCTGTAAAAACGTCCAGTGTGCACGAGGCCTAAATGTGTAGATGGGAGAATTGGGACAGTTTTTTCCTTCAACCTGCTGGTTGAAGGAGAAAAACTGACTCATGTATGGCCAGCCTAAGTCCATACTTGTACTGTACATTGTATTGTAAACATGCTTTCCTGTGTAATTTGTAAATATCATGTAACCCACTGTATTTTTACTGCACATTGTGTTGCAAATATCATGCAGTGTGTTATTTGTAAATATTATGAAACCCTATTAATAAATGTACACTATATTACCAAAAGTATTGGGAAGCCTGCCTATACATGCACATGAACTTTAAGGGCATCCCATTCTTAGTCTGTAGGGTTCAATATTGAGTTTACCCACCCTTTGATATAACAGCTTTAAATCTTCTGGGAAGGTTGTCCGCGAGGTTTAGGAGTGTGTCTATGGGAGTGTTTGACCATTCTTCCATAGTGCATTTGTGAGGTCAGGCACTGATGTTGGACAGGAAGGCCTCACTCGCAGTCTCCCCTCTAATTCATCCCAAAGGTGTTCTATCGGGTTGAGGTCAGTCAAGTTCCTCCACCCCAAACTTGCTCATCCATGTCTTTATGCACCTTGCTTTCAGCACTGGTCCAAATCATTTGGTGGAGGGTTGATTATGGTGTGGGGTTGTTTTTCAGGGGTTGGGCTTGGCCCCTTAGTTCCAGTGAAGGTAACTCTTAAGGCATAGGCATAACAATACATTTTGGGCAATTTCATGTTCCCAACTTTGTGGGAACAGTTTGGGGATGGACCCTTCCTGTTCCAACTTGACTGTGCACCAGTGCACAAAGCAAGGTCCATAAAGCCACAAATTAATGAGTTTGGGGTGGAGGAACTTGACTGGCCTGTACAAAGTCCTGACCTCAACACAACAGATCATATTTAGGATGAATTAGAGCAAAGACTGCAAGTCAGGTCTTCTCATCCACATCAGTGCCTGACCTCACAAGTGCGCTTCTGGAAGACTGGTCAAACATTCCCATAAACACACTCCTAAACCTTGTGGACAGCCTTCCCAGAAGAGTTGAATCTGTTATAGCTGCAAAGGCTGGGCCAACTCAATATTGAAGGCAGGCATCCCAATACTTTTTGTATTATAGTGTATATTGGAGACTGAACTACTTGTTTTGTCCCAGAATTCTCAGATCTAGGTGTGTTTATGCAAACACTCTTGGGGCTAGTTTACACTTGCATTGATTGTTGCACACATTAAAGTGCCTACCACCACTTTATGATGGGTTTTTGAGGCTTTTGTGATGCTTTTTTAAGCTTTAGTTAAGCTTGGCAAATGCCCTGTGTGGTTATTTTCTATTTGGGGAAGTGATGTCAAATGGGAAGTGATGATGTTGAAGTCACCAGGTTTGAACCATGGTTAGGTGTTGGTGTGATATTTGTTGTTTTTTTTTTGTTCTGTTTGGTGGCTCAGCAGTACCCTTGCTCATCAGTTTCCTGGATCAAAAGTATCCCAGTTAAGTAGATTCCATGCTCTACAGTTTCCTGCCTCAGCAGATTCCACACTCAGCATTTTCCTGACTCAGTAATACCCCCCTCTCAGCAGTACATTCCCCTTGCTTAGTGGGAAATTATCCCCTCACCGGACAGTAGTACCCCACCCACTCAGTTGTATGTTTCCCATACCCCACTTCCACCCCCACTCAGTAGTTCCCCATGCTCAGTAGTACATTCCACCCCCCCTCTCAGTAGTACATTCTCCCCACTCAGTAGTAATACCCCTCACTGCTAAGCAGTAACACCCTCCCGTTCAGTAGTAATCCCCCATGCCCACTCTGCTGTTCTGCTGATCTCCTGCTTCTCAGGTTTGATCTCTTGCTCTGTTGATTACCAGCTCATTCCTTGCTCTGGTCCCCACTCACCTTCCTGCTGTACCATTTCTACATGGTGTGATATCTGCTAATACCCTGCTTATCTTCATGCCGTTTCACACTGAACACCAAACTTGAACACAAAACACAGCTAACGCTCAATAAGCACTCCTCAACAGCTGCAGTTGCGGTTAGGGAGCACTATCTTAGGCTTTACTTACACTTGCGACTGTGAGGCAGTAAAACCCCGTGGTTGAGCTGCATATTTACTGCCCCTCAGCCAATCCCCCTGTTGCTGCCAGGGATGTAAACATGCAGTGGCCACAGTGCTTTGCTTTCCTGCTTATGCAGGAATTATATCCCCTGTTATGCGGTTGCCCAGTAATTAGGGGGTTAAAACAAGCAGCGAAGACCAGCTACAACATATCCTCACTGCCTGTCTATTGCTGTCAGAAATATGATCCAAAAGCGTATCATGCTTCAGGCAGCAAAGCAAGTCTAAACAAGACCATAGACTCCTATAGGGGCTTTGAGATGCTGCAAAGCACAATGAAAGTGATATGATGCATCATTTCTAAAGCAAAGCAAACTCAACAGTGCGTACAGGATTGCAAGGTAGTGTTAGAAAAAGATTGTGCTGAGGACGTGTTTGCATTTTGTTGATGTTTCCTCTAGCCCCCGGAGGAGGCGGTGCCGGGCAGCTCTATTTAAACAGTGTGCTTCCTGTAGGCAAGTGCTGTCCGTTCTACAGCGTTTAGTGTGAGTTCCTTGCTTCCTGACTATCTGATACCTGTTCCTGTGACCCGGCCTGCTTTGACCCTGCTCTGAACTCTGCCTGCACTGACCCCGGCTTCCACGACAACTCTTCTGCCTGCTCCCTTCTACCTTGCTGCCTGAACGTTGCCGACCCAGCCTGCACCCGACCATCCATCTGCCTGAACCCTTGTACTGCACTGCCCCCAATTTACCGACCTGGACTGCCTCATGACCCTTCTGCCTGCATGAGTTCCAGCGGACATCAACCTTGCACCAGAGACTGTCCAGTCCTCGTGCCCCCCATGCTCCTGAGTTCCCTGTCTGCACTGCCAGGGACTCACAAACCGGGGCCACAAGAGAGGTACCCCCTGCGTAAGCCAGACTCCATCACCAGGTACGGGACAGGTAGCCATTTTATTTAGTGAGAGGTGCTTTGATTGGCATTCAGAGTGCTTTAAATAAGTGTCAAATGCTACATTTTAAAGCAAATAAGGCATTATAGTGATCGGAATGTATTCACATACAGTACACATTTAACCTAGTTAACAGGCTATAAAGAAAGCATCCACTAATATGCAGCCAGATGCATATGCTATAGTCACACTAAAGCTATATATAGTGTATTTATATGAGCACATATTAGAACTATTATTTACCTTAAAGTGACTTTTAAATTGTCACATTATTGTAGTACTATACCTACAGTATATCATATGTCATTTGTATATTGTCCCTTTAGTGGATATCTATATTATGTGTAGTCAGTCTGTCTCACTCAATCTCTGGAAAAATCTTTCTGTTGTTGAAAATACTAGTTGTCTGGCTACCTTTCTGAATCACTGGCCTAGAAGTACACAAGCGATAGTTGGAAACGGTTATTTTACATTATCTATCTATTTGTTCAAAGTCAGTGGCTGAGAGAGTGTTACAGTCAAAACAAATAGCATTTTCAATAGGAAATGTCTGAAGTGACAGCCTACATGCTTCTATATTGACAGATTCCCTTTAAACTATGTTAATAGGTAATGGAGGGGCTGAAATACATACCTTTAATGGAGAAAATGCTGCTTCAGGTACCAGTGCTGCTTACACAAGTATAAGCTTAATAATATGTGAGCAACACTGATGGGAACGTGGAGCAGCATTTTTCCCAACAAAAGTACTTCAGCCCTTCTATTACTCATTATTTAAAGCTTATCTCCAAGCATTAATGATCAGAGAGCTGTATTAATACGTGTTTTTTTTTTCTTTGGAGTTCACCTTTAATCATCATGAAGACTGTTACTTTAACATTATGTAAAAAATACATCATATTAAACACATGACCACATGGATGTCTTTGGAGAGTGGGAGGAAATCTTACCTGGAGGGAACCCAGGCAAGCACACACTTTCCTGGTTTGGACTTTAACAAAGCACCCTAATTCTGCAAGGTAGGAATCCTAAGCACTAAGCTGCTGTTATGCCGAGGGTGCACACAGGATACCCCTATAATGGCTTCCCCTTAATAAACAAGCAGCTCTGATTTTTTTGATTGTTCTGTCAGCATTCATCCTTTCCACCCAGCAGTAGGCTCTCACAGCAGAAAGAGTGAAAAAGAAAGCCTCTAGCATGAGTCGGCTATATAAAGGCCAGTGGACAGCTGAAACGAATTAGAAAGTCTGGTTATTAGGTACAATGTGAACCTAGGACTGGAAGTTTTATCCCACCCTAAGCTCTACAAAGCCTCTGAGATTCAGGACCTGGGGAATAACTTATTAAGATCTGAGAAAACAAAAATGTTTGTTTCCTTCATAGTAGCCGGAGTCCCTCACCATGTGTAGGTAAAAAAAATAGGTGACATGTATACAGCCTGGATGTCACACCACTTCCTCAAACTAAATCTATACAAAACCAAGCTCATATTTTTTCCTCCCTCATGCGCTCCTTCCCCGATCTCTCTGTCAAGATCAATGGCACAGATATCAGTCCATCCCCACATGCCATAGTTCTAGGTGTAATCCTGGACTCTGGACTATCCTTTTGGCTCCACATTCAATCGCTGTCCAAATCTTGCTGCCTCAATCTCCATAACATCTCCAAAATACGGCACTTTCTAACCAATGGCACCACAACACTCCTAGTTCACTTTCTGGTCATCTCTCACCTTGATTACTGTAACTCCCTTCTCATTGGCTTAACTTTAAATAGGTTATCCCCCATTCAGTCCATTATGAATGCTGCTGCCAGACCCATCCACCTTACCAACCAGTCAGTGTCTGCTACTCCTCTCTGCTAATCTCTCCATTGGCTGCCACTCACGCTATTAATTAAATTCAAGTTGCTAACAATTACTTACAAAGCCATCCACAACTTGGCCCACAGCTTCATCACCAACCTAGTACCAACCAAATCAATATTTTCATTCCTCCAAAGACCTCCTGCTTTCTAGCTCCCTCATTACCTCCTCCCATGATAGCCTCCAGGACTTATCCCAAACCTCCCCCATCCTATTGAAACTCCCTGCCCCAATCTGCCTGATTATCTCCTACTCTGTTTTAGACAATCCCTGAAAACCCTCCTCTTTAGAGAAGCATATTCTGGCCACACCTAACAAATGTACCTTTATTTTCTCGATCAGCCCATCCCCCACAGCTATTACCTTTTGTATCACTTGACCCTCCCTCCTAGATTGCAAGCTCTAATGAGCAGAGCCCTCTGATTCCTTCTGTATTTATTTTTTTGTAACTGTACTGCCTGCCCCCATGTTGTAAAGCACTGCACAAACTGTTGGCGCTATATAAGACTTGTATTATAATAATAAAAATAATAATAATATACAGTGTCCACAGTCCTTTCAGCCAGTGTCTTTGTAGAGATTTGGGTGGGAAACCCCCTTTAGTCCAAGATCAGAAATGAACTTGAGTATAGCTAGTGGCAGATGCTTTGTTTTGTTCTATGCTTTTGACTTGCTGTGCATTGCTCTTTTAAGCTGAGGTTATGTTTGATTATTGCCTTGCTGAATAAAAGTACAGTGCAAACCTGCTTGATATACTCCTGGGTGTCCATGCCTTAAGCATGGTTTACCTTGACCAATACCCGTTGAGTATGCAACCCTAATTATATATATATATATATATATATATATATATATATATATATACTACTTAAAGCCAACACTTTTTTGTTTTAGTTTTGGATAGAATTTGGGAGGTTATAACCCTTATCAGGTTCTTATTACAGTATGTTCCCTCTGGGGACATTTACCCTGACTCTTGGTTCTGGTGACCATTGTCTCCAGTAAAGAAAGTGAGGGAAATGTTTTAAACATAAAACATGGTATGATGACAACTAAGTGGGGATATTACTTTGCTTTGAAGAGATTTTCTTTTAGTTGCTGCTGTGTCTCTGAGATAGGAAATGAATGAAAATCTCCCCGATGGGACATAGATAGCCAAATAATTTCATATATTCCCTATGCAATACAAAACTGGGAAAAATGGTTTTGGTTATATATTTAAAGGGACTTGCATTACCGTTATTATTGTGCTTACCATGTTTATTGCCTTTGACATAATTTCATTTTTGTTTTCTTCAGGGTGGTGGCTGAAGCATAACTTGAAGATAAAGTACATTGGGGGCAGATCTGAGCTATCACCAATGTACTGAGGTAGGAGCATATCTGTTTAATAACAGATATCACATTTTCCATTCACATAGTAGTAGTTTAAATTAGAACTGCCAATTGTAAAACTGTGCCCTTATGGTGTGTAAAAGAATGCCATAATATTTTGTTTCAAAAGAGATTATACATTTTTGATCAGCATTATCTCTACTAAACATTGAACGTTTTTGGATCGCATTGTTTTAGCAGTACACTAGAAAAACTCTGTAGTATTACATGCAGAGATCACTCTGATGCTTTATTGTCTTCTATTTCTGACATACTTTGGGAATTATTCATGTGTGCCCTATGGTTACCTGTTTTACTATACATTTTCATTTACTGCATATTGTAGTATGTAAATGCACTGGTGAATTTAGTTTGTCTTCTGTTTTAAGAAAGGCTGCTTTTTTGGCATAAATCAATCTTAAGGGAATGTTATCATGAAGAAACAGATCTTATGAAAACAAAACAGACACATCCATTTTGTATATTTATGTGAAGCTAGATTGAATTTAATATGTTTGATAAACCTTCGTTTTTATTATATTTGTGTTCCTCTCAGGGAATTTAATTAGAAGAATCCCCCAAATGTTGAAAATATTTGCATTGTTGTATATTACCTGGCTACGGAAGAGTCCAATAATCTTGTGAAATCAAGCTACTGTCTAACTTTGTACTGCTACCCCTAGAGTAAGCACTATCATCTGTGCAACAGTCATTATCTTCCCTGTGTTAACGTTTTGCAGGAAAAGATTTACAACTGATATTTTTCTTTTTGTTTTGGAATCGTTCCATTTTTTTATCTCTTTAGCAAAGTTAGCCCTCTCATTTGCAGATAATGATACTATTTATGAAAAAGTTGTCCCTATATAATACCTCTGTGTTGTTTACTGCTGCTCTCTTATCTCTGTTTACCTTGTGTGTGGTTTAATTCGCTATAGTTATTGTATTTTGAATTTGTATTGACATCTCGTAGGACTCACTTATGGGAGCTATTCTCATTTTTACTTGATGTAATGAGGTTGACCTGAAAGGTGAAAATATTTTTAGTTTAACAGACAATAGACCCAATTCACAAAAATCTGACACAGGTGGAATTTTCATTCCTACTCATTTGCTAATATATTTTTCAATTCTATATATTTAAATATTTAACAACTCACTAAAGTCTTTATCACATAGATCCACTGCAATTACTGCCTGGATGTGATTGACCTTTTAGCATTTTGTATGTGTAATTCACTTCACAAAGATTATCACAAAGGTTTTGCTCTTAAGAATAGTTAGCTTCTGGGTAGTCTTAAAGGAGATCTAAGTCTTAACTAGATGATGGTTTGTTAAATCACTGTGTATCAAATAATTGGCATGTTTTTGTCTTTTTTTCTTCTTTACAAAATTATATTTTCAACTTTTGTTTTATTATTTTCTTTTCAATGATTTTTATTGGAAGTTTCAAATGAGTAACAAACGGTGGGTACATCAAGTGATAACATACAAAATATTGAGTAGATCTAAAGAACCTTATTATTTGCAATAACATATAAAGTAAGTTGTCAAGACAAGATCGACTGTATCCTGAAACAGAACAACTGTATCAATCTTGGGAGAGTGGATCCTCGGCACCCCAGTCGGGAACAAGCTGTGCCAGGGAGCCAGCTCCCCTCCTGTTTTATATATCCACGGATCGAAACATAAAAGAAGAAGGGAGAAAGGGAGATAGAAAGTGCTGAAAAGAAGGAGAACGAGAAGAGAATATAGAGAAGTAATTCCTAGAGAGAGAAAGGATGACATCGGAACAGCCACCTCTAACGATCCTTTAAGGGATTTGGTATCCTGGGAGGCCTGGGGTTAGAGAGATTCCTACAAATTTGGCCCACGGTTCCCAGATCAATTCGAATTTGTGCAAACTATTTGAAAGGATGCCAGCCAGCCTTTCTTGAGTCATCAACCATGACATCTTCCGTATGGCAGATTTCAGAGAAACCCTATCTTGTTTCCATGCCTTGGTTATTGTAATCTTGGCCCCTAGAAAAATGAAGTGAATTAATTTCCTGTTAGGTTTTGTAGTGTTGGAAATGTTGTCATTTAAGAGGGCTGTGGTGGGGGATCTTTCAAGTTTGCAACCTGTAACTTTTTGAATAATACGGTACACTTTAGACCAGAAAGGTCTAATTCTTGGGCATTCCCACCAAATGTGGGCCATGGTGCCCCTAAGAGAACATCCCCTGAAGCATAATGGGTCTGCAAAGGGGTAGAATGTCGCTAGTCTAGACAGTGTGAGATACCACCTCATCATAACTTTAATACTAGCTTCTGAGATAGTTGTGTTTAAGATGCCCTTGAATGATCTGGAGCAAGCGACTTGCCACTTGTCCAGGTCCCATTCAAAATTAAGCTCAGATTCCCAGTTAGTCATGAAAGCTGATTTTTTACTAGGACGGATGAGTGCCTCATAAATGACTGAGATACCTCCCTTCTGTTGTGATGGCTGACCACACCATCGTTCATAAGCTGTGAAATCTGGGGGGGATGGTTTATCCCTCCATATTTTGTGTAGAAAATTGGAAATTTGGTAGAATCTGAAAAACTCTGAAGTTGGAAGTTCAAGTTTGTTTATGCAGTAATTGAGAGTTATTTGGGCCTGCTGCCGTAAAGAAATGTCCTATACGGAAAAGCCCCTTATTCAGCCACCATTGAAAGGCTTTAATGTTTAGCCCTGGCGGGAAGTCCGGGTTGTTGAAAATGTGGGCTAAGGGTTTAATTGAGGAGACTAGTGAGGGCGTGTGTTTGATTTTATCCCAAAATGCAAGTTCATTGGAGAGTGTAGGTGATAAGATTGATGGCCTATCTTTAGGAGAGCACCATAAAAGAAAGTCCAGCGTAAACCGTGGAGTGGACTGCTTCTCCATCCGCATCCAGTCCTGCCCTTCTTGCTTAAAGTAAATAGAAGATAATTGTGCTAGCCTGGCCCCTTGGAAGTACTTCACTAAGTGTGGCAACCCTAGTCCCCCCTTACTCCTATGGAGAAATAAGGATTGTTGAGAGATTCTATAGCCTGAGTTAGTCCAGATGAACTTAAGAATTTTACTCTGGAAGGAGGCAAGATGATCTGACCTGATAGGGATTGGTAGTGAGCGAAAAAGATAAAGAAGTCTAGGTAATAGAGTCATTTTCACTGAATTCACCCTCCCTAGCCAGGATAAATCTTGCTTGGCCCATATCTTGAGATCATCTTCCAGCTTCCGATACATTGGAGGGAAGTTGTTAGCATATAAAGTTTCAAATTTGGAGGTCAGGTTAATCCCCAGATATTTAATATAAGTGTCACTCCATCTGAACTTGAAGTCACTCTTAAGTTTAGACATTGTCTCAGGAGGTAAAGAGACATTTAGGGCCTGAGATTTGGAGTAATTTACTCTTAGGCCAGAGATCTCGGAGAAGTCCTTAAGGAGCCGACATAAGGAAGGGATGATTCTGGGGCAGTTATGAAAACCAATATGTCGTCAGCAAAAAGACCGCATTTGTGTTCCTGTTGGCCGCATATGACCCCTTTGATAAGATGGCTATCCCTAATTGTGATGGCAAGGGTTTCTATTGCAATAGCAAATAGAAGCGGTGATAACGGACAACCTTGTCTTGTTCCTGTTCTAATTGGAAAGGAGTCAGAGTAGAATCCTTGCATTTTGATCATAGCTTGTGGAGTAGAATAAAGTGCTCTAATCAGGTTTAAGAACTTGTCTCCAAATCCCCATTGCCTCAGCAGTGAGAACAGGTAGGCCCAAGAGATGGAATCAAATGCCTTGCATAGGTCTAGGGACAGCAACATTCCCTTTTGGGCTTGCCCACCTGTCCAGTTGGATTGGAGTATAGATACTATGTCAATCGCCCTCCTGATTTGGTCAGGGCCCTGCCTGCCTGGGATGAACCCTACCTGGTCATTTACTATATATTGACTAATAAAGGAAGCTAGCCGGTTTGCCATTATCTTAGTTAGAATCTTCAGGTCATTATTAATAAGAGAGATGGGGCGATAATTATCCAGCACCTCTGGGTTTTTCTTAGGTTTAGGAATCATAGTTATGTATGCTGTGTTGAGGACTTTCTCGACTGGGGTCCCTTTCATTTTAGCATTGAAAAATGTGGTCATGTGGGGAGCTAAGGTTTTGGAAAATGTTTTATAGTAGGAGCCCGGAAGGCCATCTGGACCCGGGGCGGAGCCCTGTTTAAGGTCCTTGATGACCTCTAGAACCTCCTCAGTCGAAATTGTCTCTTCCATTAAGTCTCTGTGCTCGTCCGTGAGGGTGGGCAGAGAGATTTCATTTAGAAACTGTGTTATGTTATCTATATTCTTGTTAGTCTTGGGGGTGTATAAGTTCTCATAGAATTTTTTAAAGGCCTCAATAACCGTGTTGGGATTAGAAGAAGAGGGATTACCATCTACCCTGATTTTTGGCATTGAAAGCTGCTTAGCCCGAGGTGTTAGCTTCCTGGCTAAAAGTGAACCTATTTTATTCCCCTGTGTATAGAATTTGTTTTTAGACCAACGAATGGCCTTCTCTGCCTTCGTCAAGAGTGCGAGATTGAGCTCCAATTTCACTTTGTCTAG
>BLSH010410427.1:233291-250157 GCA_018402905.1 Glandirana rugosa | reverse complement strand
AAGGCACCGCACAGAGCGGCGAGGGCATTCTTGAAGGAGAACGCGTCGTGTCAACATGGGAAGAAGAAGAAAAGAAGAAGAAGAGAGGGAAGAGGACAGCGGAGAAGACCGGCAAAAGAGCAGAAGATGCCGCAGAGGAGAAGAAAAGACCCCTCAGAAGATGAAAGACCCCGCAAAAGAGCCGAAGAAAAGAAGTCACCGGAGAGGGGAGAAGACCGCCGGAGCTGATTTAATAAAATATTTTAAAAAGCTGTGTGTTTTTTTTGTGTACATATTTCTTTCCAGGTAAATAGGTAGGGGTACGATGTACCCCATACTCATTTACATAGGGTGGGGGGCCGGCATCTGGGGGCCCCCTTGTTAAAGGGGGCTTCCAGATTCCGATGAGTCCTCGCCCGCAGACCCCGACAACCACCGGCCAGGGTTGTCGGGAAGAGGCCCTTGTCCTCATCAACATGGGGACAAGGTGCTTTGGGGTGGGGGGCGCAGAGCCCCCCTGCCCCAAAGCACCCATACTCCCCATGTTGAGGGCACACGGCCTGGTATGGTCCAGGAGGGAGGGGGCCGCTCGCTCGTCCCCACCCCCTTTCCTGGTCTGCCGGGTTGCATGCTCGGATAAGGGTCTGGTATGGATTTTGGGGGGGACCCCACGCTGTTTTTTCGGCGTGGGGGTTCCCCTTAAAACCCGTACCAGACCAAAGGGCCTGGTATGCTCCTGGAGAGGGACCCCATGCCAGTTTTTTTTTTAAATTTGGCGTGGAGTTCCCCTTCAAGATCCCCAGAGCACAAAGTGTCTGGCATTGTCGGGATCAAAGTCGGATCCCTGTTCACAGACAAACGGTCCGACTTTGACCCCATGTAGGACCGTAAATCGCACAGCAGTGTAGGATCAAAGTAGGACCGTTTTTTTGTCGGATAGTGTGAACCCAGCCTGAGTTTGTGTATGGTGCATAGTTAAGTGATTTTCAACAGCTGACTCAGCTGAAACAGCATTTCACTTGCTAAAGGCAAAACTAAAGGCAGAAACATCCACAAACTAAGAACAACTCAAGACAGCTGCAGTTAGAGTCTGGCAAAGCATCAGAAAGGAGGAAACCCAGTCCTTGGTAATGTCCATCGGTTCTGGACTTCAGGCAGTCTTTGCCAGTAAAGGATTCTCAACAAAATATTAAAAATTAACATTTTATTTATGATTATATTCATTTGTCTAATTACATTTGAGCCCCTCAAAATAGGGGAATGTGTATAAAAAGGATTGCAATTCCTAAAATTTGTTCTTGAAATTTATATTCAACCTCTTGAATTAAAGCTGAAAGTCTGCACTTTAAATTCATTTGTATTGTTTTGTTTTAATTTTATTCTGGTGACATACAGAGCCAAATGCATGAAAATTGTGCCTGTGTCCAAATATATATGGACCTAACTGTAACTTATCTGGCAGTGCATCCTTATGTGTGTCAGCATGGCTGCTTGTATTCATTGTTAAAGGTCAAATTGACACTTCAGGAGCACAATTGGGGCAGTTGTTATCCTATAAAAATGTGTACTCTATATTTGGCTTCTCTCCCTGTGCTTCTGGTATTGCTTTCCTGGGTGTGATCACCTGCTCATATAAGGTTAGTTAGAGGTCTCTATCTGATTAGATGTTTTTAGTCAACCCACATAGCATGGGTGTGTGCAATAGTGGTGTCACTTTTTTAAGTTGCTGCTCCAATAAGGTGTCATATGCCTTGAAGAATATTGTAGTGTGAGTAAAGAGCGCTGCACACTGCTTGAAAGTGCTAGTGCAAATAGGTTGTGCTAGAATAATCACATTTGTGCCCATAGATTAATAACTTTCTAAATAATACATACATAAATAATAAATAAATGAGTGATTAATGCAGAAAGTGAAATTACAATAAAATCAAAAAGAACTGCTGATGCTTGTGATATACAAATTATGGAAAAATATAAAAAATGTAAAACATTAAAAAAGTTCATTGAAAATCATACATTCTCATCTGTGTCCAAAAGCCAAAACCTTTGGCTCACCATTGCCTTTCAGTGGTTTGGGAATCAGGATTATAAAGTAGTCATGATTATACAGTTACAACATCTTAGATTGTAGCATTTATAACAATGTGGGTAACAGATGGAAAGTTCATAAGAAGAGTTCTATCTTGTAATCGGTATGTCTTCTTAAAAAAACAATTCATACAGACATCTTTTTAACCAACGTGCATTTAAAGTGTCAGGTGCTTGATAAATCATTGTGCAATTTTTGGTGCAATCCGTGCTCCCCTCCTGCACTTCCCCGCACTCACCAGAAAGTAGGGACTTCCACTACAGAAGTCAGAAGCACTTTATTGTGTGTCTGGGACTTGTAGTACCACAGATCGATCCCACCAGTAGCGGTTGCCACTTGGAATATACACAGCTTGCATGCAGTATTCAATGGATGACAGAGAAGGTATACATAGTGTAAATCTGCATTTATTAGGTAAAACAATTTAAAATATCCACTTACATTTAAAATCTCAACAAAGTGTATCCAGAACAGGTAGTGTGTGTCGGCCGGATGTGACGTCACCGCCTGCGATCACTGACGCTTTTCGTCCCTCCCACACAGGACGTTCCTTTGAGAACGTCCTATGAGAGGAACGAAACATGTCAGGTGAATGAATGCATGAATATAGATACCAATGGAATAATTATCAGGTATTGTTTTATTGAAATCTATAGGTTTAAAAATAATGAAATATTTTTTGTTCTTTTGAAATGTTATTAAAATTTTAAAATTTATATGAGGTTTTAGTGATTTGGTTCTGGTCTACTTTAACAATTATTATAAAGTGTCTATTGAGAAGAGTAGGACAATTAGCTATAAGAGGTGGTGATAAATTAACAACTTATGAAATAAACAGAGAATTTCCAATTAAAATAACATACCTCTAATAAAGAGTACACTAAACCAAAGCACTGCTGCTTACTGTAGAAATGGTAGTTTTGCTTTTCTTCTGGCACTACGACTGACAGTTCAGGCTTTTGCACAATGCAGGCACTGTGCTGTTGACTCCCCCTTTTCTTGAGCCTCTCTAAAACTGTTCACAGAATACAAGGCATTCTGCAAATGGATGAGGGGAGTTACAGTCATTTACCTGTCCCTTCTCCCCCTTTAGCAGGAGACCACTGTGTATAATATCAAAGATGACTCAAACTGCCATTTCTACAGTAAGCTGCAGCTACTGTGGGCTTAGCATACTCCGTATTAGAAGTGCTGTGTTTTAATTATGCTATTTACAGAAAAAAACTTCTTGGAATTCTAGTCTAAGAACCTGGAGCCTTTTTGACTTAGCAGTAATGAACTGTGCAACAATTAGGGATACTATTGGATGGACATTCACATTTAATGTATGTTAAATTAAACATCCTCTGTATTTGCTGTGGAGCATTCACTAGTGAGTAAAAAAATATTTTAGAGATGACTTAGGCTGGCCATACATTATGCCATTTTCTTTCCTTTAACCACTGGTTGAAGGAAATCAGCCTATCAGTGCCAAACCCTTAAAAATGCAGGGGTTCAAACATGTGCTGCAGTAGCTCCAAATAGAGGAGGGAAAGTGTCAGCAGGTGGTTAGAAGGGCTTATACCATACACCACGATCAGTTGCTGACAGGCCTATGCTGTCTATGACATCAGTTACATCAGAGAGGTTGGTAGGCAGGCTAGGCTTTGCAATTAACAGCCTTGTGAGCAGTCAATTACTGCCTATGACAGCAGTGCTTTGCATGCCAGTTAAACAGAGATTGCATGCCCTTATAGGCAGATGTGCCAGAGGTTGCTAATACCTGCTTCATGGAATACCTTTAAAGTGATGTAGGCCATGTCATATTTAATTTGTTCAACTATGCATTGTATTGCCAAAATCCATTTCAATGTGTGAACAAGGCTCCTTTCACATGGGGCAGACTCAACAGGGGTCTGTCAATTTATGCAGAGCAGACACGAGCAGAGCAGACACAGACAGAGCCTGTTCTGTTCTATGGGCAGCTGTGGACTGCTGAGTCCATTTACACCCAAATGCCCTCTGATCCTATCCTTTTAGTTGGAGGAGGACAGATCAGACACAAGCCTATTTACAACCGCCGATTGGTTTTTAAGTGAAATCATTATCAACTTTTTTTTGTGCATGATGTAGAAAAACATCACCAAATTATAAATGATTATAATGCACAAAACTAAAGAAATGACAACATAAACAATAAATTAGCATCCATTACCCAGACATGTTCAGTATTTACTGAGCATAACGTGGGAGCAGGTGTCTGCTGTTCACCTTCAAAAATAGTGTTGAGGTTATAGTCACAGTCTGTATTACTAATATAAAAAATGAAATACTTTTTTGCATTTAATCTTAATTTATCAAGTTTTTAGATATTACAAAAACAAGGGAAAAAAAATCCTGAAATATCCAAAACCAAATAGATAAATCATATATTGTCCAGAAAAAATTTAATTATGTCTATAAGCAATTTATAGAGAGATTATAATGCCATTCTCCTTTAAATTTATGATTTAAAGGATATTTAAGAATATCATTCCTTATACTTAATAAAATAAAGATATCTACTCCTGGTAATTAAAAGAAACTATCTCATATACCCTCAAGATTTGCATAGAACCAGGTTGTTCCATAAAAAGAAAACTACATTTTCTAAACTTAAACTTCTAGACAAAAATATATTTATCAAAATAAACAACTTAAATTAAAAGAAAAGAAAAGAAAAAAGGAACAAATACAACACGTATACAATCGTCTTCAATAAAGAACCATACTATTATTTTTTATCATTCAGTAATCCAGGTCCTGAACTCTGGAGACAGGTGGAAAGAGAGCCATGAAGTCCATGTACTTAAAAAAAATGTTTTATTGATTTCCCTTGAGAACAAAGATTACAGATGGTACTTAGTTCCACCACTAGAGTTGAGCGAACCTCTGGAAGTTCGGGTTCTGCTGGTTCGGCCGAACTTCGGGACAAAGGGTCTGGACAGAACCCGAACTTTGACCCGGACCCCGAACCCCATTGAAATCAATGGGGACCCGAACTTTTAGGCACAAAAATGGCTGTAAGAAAGTCCAGGAAAGTCCTAGAGGTCTGCAAAAGGAAGGAAAATGGGGGTAAGGGTTGGACAAGTGCCGTACAAAGAAATGGGGATAGGGAAATAACTTTAAATAATTTAAAAAAATAACATAAAAAACAAAAATGGAGGTGGATGTGGACTATCTTAAAACTGTGTCAGAAAAGTATAAATTAGCGAGGAGAAGCCATATCACTGTTCTAAGAACAGTGATATGGCTTCTCCCAGCTAATTTATACTTTTTTACAGCACTTTTCCGAACTTGTAGTAAAATTACCAGAACCCCAGACCCGAACCCGGACTTTTTTTGAAAGTCCGGGTTCAGGTCCGCGTCCCGGACACCCAAAAGTTCGGTACGGACCCGAACTTTACAGTTCGGGTTTGCTCAACACTATCCACCACCCATTTTGCAATTGATGGTATCACAATAGACTTTCAATGTTGAGGAATTACGACCCTTGCTGCCAAAAGGAAATGCCTAAAAATATATATTTTTAGTTGATTCAATAGCTTAACAGGTCTCTGTTAACTTGTAGTATAAATCAACGATCCCATCAAATATGGGTCATAGTCCCCTTGTATCCATGACAACGCCAACAGGTATCAGGGATGGTGGGCCAAACATATTTCAGGGTTTCTAGGTTATATAGTCTGGTAATCGTCTTAAAATTATTCTCTTGTGCTTTGATGGCTAAGGACAGTCTGTGTGTTAAGGTTTATTTTTTTTATATTTCTGGTAGCATTGTCCTTTTCTTCCATGTCCAACTGTATTTACTTGGAAACTTGGAACTTGTTTAAAGCCTATAATAATGAGTAGAGACAATAATTTTACATTTCTAAATGTTTAACCTTTTCTCATCTTGTCCTTAAAGCTTTACATTTAGTATTAGGCAGGTCTTTTCTCAGAGAATAGGTGCAGGTATTTCCTGCCCCCCGGGTCACCCTTGTCTCCTTGTACTGCCCCCTGTGTAAACCCCTACCCACTTCCCAGCACTGCCTGTTTCATAGCTAATGAAACCAAACATCATTTTGTGGTGTTATATAAGTAATTCGCGGGGAACTTAAATGTACAACACACAGGAAATATATTTAGACCTTTAGTCCCCCAGCAGCAAAAATATGGGACCTTTACAACAACACTAGATTTCTCTTGCAATAATGCACCACCCAGTAACAATAGTGTATCCCTCTCCAGCAGCAATAGACCACCCAGAAACAATAGATCCCCTCAGCAACAGTAAAACATCCAGCACCAATAGATCCCCCGATAAATAACAAATCCCTCCAGCAACAATAGACCATCGAGCAACAAAATATTCCTCCATCAACATTAGACCCAGCAACAGTAGACCCCTCTAGCAACACTAGCAACAATAGATTCCACCAGCAACAATAGATCCCTCCAGCAGCAACAATAGGGGTAGTTAATAAAGAAATACTGGCTGTATCAATCAAAGTTTTTTTTTTAATATAGAAGCCAGGACCACCCTATGCTTTTTTTTTTTACAACCCCTTAGCTCAGAAAATGGGCATTTTTAATTCGACAGATTAAGCTCAAATTGATGCCAATGTGGTTCCTTTTCATCATTTGAACAACTTTAAAGTTCACCAAACCTTGAATCAAACTCAGGGCAGTTCAGAGGAGGGGTATATTGCAGTTTCATCAAGGTAGGTCAGAATAAAATGACCCAAGAAATCTCAGCATATATATCTGGGTTAATAATCTTATTTAGACCTCTATAATCAATGTAAGGGCATTTTCTTGTGCTACAAAATAAAATCGTGCTACCACAGGGAAACTGGATTGACAAATAAAGCTATTTCCCAGGTTATCTTTAATGTAGGTTTTCTTGACTTTCTAGTTCAAAAATAAAGAACTCATCCCATTGAGGAAATGTCCCTGGCAGCAGTCCAAAAGGGCAGTCATATACAACCAATGAGGAAGTAGAACTAAAGCCTCTTCTCTGAGAATACATCAACAAAGTCTGCATAGCAGCATGTAAGTATGTGGGGGTCAAATAGATATTAAGGTCGTTGCCCATAAAACATTTACAGAAGCATTCTAGAGAACAGGCAATAATGATCTTCCCTTTGGACCAGTTAAAATGGGAGTTGTGTTACTAAAGCCAAGGAAAGCACAAAATGAGGGGTATCTAGGTGAATAATTGGTATACAAGGTCAATCAGGGCAGTGTGGTCAATAACAAGCAGAGGCTGGGTCAAACAGACAGGTGTAAGTGAGGATAATGTTTATCACAAGCCCAAGGTACTAGAAGCATGTGACCATAGTCCATTTTATTTGCATTTTATGGTGGCACAGCATCTAATTTTTTACAGCAATTTACAATTAACAATGTCGTTTTCTTGCTGTCAATGTGGTCACTGCTTGTTTGTGATTATATATTATGATTCACAGAAGCAATAATGAAAGTTTTATGCAATGATTCATGAGAAAAATGCATGACATATAGAGTGAAATGTACTGTGAAATTGGTGAAACAATTTCTCTGACAGCTGAAAGTTCTTTGTCTTGGTCTGAAGACAAGCTGATGGACATCACTGTTCTTTTTTCCTTGCCAAGCATATAACACAGCCTCATTAAAAAGGAATAAATGCTGTAATAATTCTGTAATTCTATATTTGTATAATATATATATATATATATTGTGGGGGGTTAGCTCAAGTGGGTATCACCTTCCCTGGGAAAAAGGTAGTCCAGACAACAGGTCTTTCTTAAAAGCTGACTTGTGGCCAGTTTTATTTAAAAGGTTGCATGAAAAATCAAACAAATAAAACAGAAAATAAATCCTTGCCATCCAGGCTCTTACTAAACATTTCCAGCAGGTTCCTAACTCAGAGGTGAATTTCTTTTCCCAGTCACCCACAAAACAAAGATAATGCAAACCTTTTGCTTAGGTCACAAAGCATTTTTTTTTGTATTTGCCTTAATAGCAGAATACTATTACTTTGTGAAATGAAAATTAAAGTTGAACTCCAGAAAATGTTAATTCAAATATATTCCTCTTTAGCCAAAAAGAAATATAAATGTCTGCTTTTATCCCCACTGAATACCAATTACCACACCACACACACATACCACTGTTTTTTTTCCAGCAGGCATTTGTTCCTTCGACTGTTCATTGACACCAGGGTATTTATTCTTTCCCAGGACACCAACACCTGGCATTTATTCTTTCCACTGACCACCAATAGCAGACATTTTTTTCTCCCACTGACAACTGATGCTGGAAATTTATTTCCTCCACTTACCATCAATATCAGGCACATTATGCTGTGCATTACAAAGTGCAGACCGCATGGTAGCAATGTAGTAAAGAACTGTTATGATGAAGTTCTTTAACCACTTCAATACTATGCACTTCGAACACTTTACTACCAGACCAATTTTCAGTTTTCAGTGCTGTTGCGCTTTGAATGACAATTGCTCGGTCATGCGACGCTGCACCCAAACAGATTTTTTTATCATTTTGTTCCCACAAATAGAGCTTTCTTTTGGTGGTATTTGATCACCCCTGTGGTTTTTATTTTTTGCGCTACAAATAAAAAAAAGACCAAAAATTTTGAAAAAAAAAAAATTCTCTATTTTTGTCACAAAACTTTGTAAATAAGTAAATTTTCTCCATCACTGGTGGGCACTGATGAGGCTACACTGACGGGCACTGATTTGGCAGTACTGATTGGCACTGATGAGGCAGCACTGATGAGGTGGCACTGATGATGAGGCACTTATATGCAGCGATGATGAGCACTGTTAGGCGGCACTGATAAGCCGCACTGATGGGTACTGAGAGGTGGCACTGATATACAGCACTGATGGGCACTGATGGGCACTGATATGCAGCACTGACGGACACTGCTAAGCGGCACTGATGGGCACTAATAGACAGCACTGATTGGCACTCATAGGCGGCACTGATGGGCACTGATAGTGGCAATGGTGGGCACTGATATGTGGCACTGGTATGCATTGATAGGAGCACTGGTGGGCACTGATAGGGGCACTGGTGGGCATATACATTGATAGGGGCTCATTCCCTGGATGTCTAGGGTGGCATCTGAAGGTGGCACTGAGTGCCATCCACATTGGGCAGTATGTCACTTACCTGGTGGTCTAGGGGGGTCTCCCTGGTGGTCCAGATCGGCTCCCTGGTGGTCCCTGGTCAGCTCCCTGGTGGTCCTGGGTGGGCCCATCCCTGGTGGTCCCTGGGCAGACTCCCTGGTGGTCTAGGGTGGCGATCCGAGGGAGGGCTGTGCTGATAAATCATCAGCACAAACCCTCCCTGTCAGGGATGCAGCCGATCGGCTCTCCCCTCCTCAGGTCTGCAGACCTGAGTACAGGAAAGCCGATAAATGGGTTTCCTGTATTACACTGTGACCAGCCGTGATTGGTCACGTGGTAAAGTGCTTCGGATCGAAGCGCTTTACCAAGATCGGTGTGACCTCCCACACCACTGATCGCCGCGATGCGCGCCCCCCGGGCGCGCGACGGCTTGTTATCCTGAGGACATCATATGACGTCCAGTCAGGATAACTGAGCCACTTCCCGGCCGTCATTTTGCATACGGCGGTCGGGAAGTGGTTAACTGCCTCCCATCTGGCCCATGTACATAAATGCAGTGCCAATGTGGGTAGATGTATCCATATGTCTTCCTGCATTAAAGACTCATGGGTGGCTCCTAGAGCATGCACCAGCAAGCCCAGTGACCATTGTGTCCCTCAGACACAGCAGATCATATGAACAGGTACAGGACCAATGAAACTGAAATGAAGTTACCATTCAAGGAGATCACAGAGGTAAACAAAGACTGCATACCAACAGTCTTTGAAGAGTTCCCTTTCATTGATCAGCTGTGAGAGGAAATTGAATGCTTCCTTTAGCAATTGGGATTTTTATTCATTCCGTTACAGTATATAGTAAAAAGAAAAAAAAACAGTGATGTTTAAATACCACCAGATGCAAGCTATATTTGTCTCAAAAAATTATATAAAATGAATTTGGGTACAGTGCTGCGTGACTGAGTAATTGTCATTCAAAATGTGACAGTGCAGAACACTGAAAAATGGCTTGGACTGGAAGAAGGTGGAAGAGTATGGACTTAAAGTGGTTAAAGTAGGCTCAGAAAAAGTGTGAGTATTTTGTCCATATTTTGGATTTTGAGGGGAACCCCACGGCAAAATAAAAAAAAACGGCATGGGAATGCATACCAGACCTTTATCTGAGCATACAGCCTGGCAGATCAGGAAGGGGGGGGTGAGCGAGCGCCCCCCCTTCTGAACCATACCAGTCCACATGTCCTCAACATGGGGGTAATGCTTTGCTTTGGGGCAGGGGGCTATTAACCCCTATTATCAGAATAGAGACTGCAATAGTGTAGTATGTTTTACTTAAAAAAATCCCCACACATTTAATGCACTTACTGGCTAATAAGTTTGCTTAACAATGAGAATCAATAGCACCTCTAGGTCCCAGGCAAAGTGGTTGTGCGCTCCAGCGGCCAGATATTACAAAACCGTATGTGACGTCAGCTCTGCTCTATCCTTGTAATTTCTTTGCATGTATCTGGAGTTAGAGTGGGGAATAGTTGGAGAAAGTACCATATGGAGCCAAACTGGAAGAAATAAAGGAGGTTAATAAAGCGCTGTGGACCTGTTTATATAACAAGTCATAAGGATCTGGTGAGTGGCTTTTCAAAAGGGAGAGGTTGAGTGCACTTTTTGGCACGGAGGAAGAGCACTAATAATGAAAGTCCTTTATTTGGACTGGTTATATATATTGGACTTGGAGAAGTTTTACACAGCATGAGCACTTTATACTAAGGACTGGTGGAAGTGGATTTGTAGTTGTTATATAAACACTGCACTAAATTATATATACAGTATGTTGTCATTCACAGTTCATATACATATATGGTTAATGTTGAAATTTGAGTTATACAAGGTAATAACTGGCAACAATAGATTGCTAATTGTATGCAAATAATACCAACAGCAGACCACTAATTGTATGCAAATAGCACCGGCAAGGTTCCTGATATTTTTTAGGTTTTGTTTCACACATTGCACTGAAGTTAATAGTACGCAATTTTACAAGGTAATAGTTGGTGACCACCTGTAGCAAGTTTAAGAATAGTGTTGAGCGAATCCGGACTGTAACGTTCGGGTCCGTACCGAACTTTGGGGTGTCCGGGACCCGGACCCAAACACGGATGTTTCAAAAAACGTTTGGGTTCGGGTTCTGGGTTCTGGTAGTTGATCACGCATGTTGAATAGCTGCAGGGCAGCCAATCAACAAGCGTTTCACTGGTTTGCCCTTAGAAGCCATCACAGCCATGCCTACTAATGGCATGGCTGTGATTGGCCAGTGCATCATGTGACCCAGCCTCTATATGAGGCTGGAGTCACATTGCTACATGTCATATGCTCTTGGGTTAGTGTAGGGAGAGGATTCTGCCGGCGTTTTTCTGAGGGACAGATTGCAGACATTTTAACATCTGATCCTGCATCCTGAGATTGCTACTAATGTTGCTCTGAGGGACAGATTGCAGAAATTTGAGATTTCACATACTGCTGCTTTGAGTTACAGATTGCAGATCAAACTCTGCATAACACAACGATCGCTACGATCATACACAACAATCAGATTGTGGGGTCGTACACAATGATCAGATTGTGGGAGTAATTTGAGATTTCACATACTGCTGCGATCTGACTGCACTAGGTAGAGGCTTCTGCTTAGAGGGACAGATTATTGTTCAAAAATCATCTCCTAGTTCTAAAGGGAGAGGTTCTAGCTGCAGCTGTAAGTGACACATTATTGTTCAAAAATCATCTCCTAGTTTATTTGATTTTAATTTATTTTCCCTATCCTATTTTGTAGGGAACTTGCCCCACTCTTACCCCCATTTACTTCCGTTTGCAGCCCTCTAGCACTTGCCAGGACTTTGTTACAGCCATTTTTGTGCCTAAAAGTTTGGGTCCGCATTGACTTCAATGGGGTTCGGGGTCCGGGATAACGTTCGGGCAACATTCGGTGCCGAACCCGGACTTTTTCCCAAAGTTCGTTCGGACCCGCAGAACCCGAACGTCCAGGTGTTCGCTCAACTCTATTTAAGAAACATTTTTTTTGGTATATTTGAGTTTAGTTTTTGTTGAGAGCGCTGCACCAACCCAACTATATTTGAACTTCTTTATTATTTTCCATTTGGAAATATAGTAGGAGGTGTACAGCAGCTTACAACACTCTATTTTGCACAATATTTCCAGAAGCGTACAGGTTCATTGTTTTATATTAAATTATACAACATGCCAGCTTTCATTCACCTGAGAGGAACAAGACAAGTTTGTCCACTTTCCCTTTTACTTTTTACCTTCACAAAGAAACCACTGTTTTTTTTGTCAGCTAGTTCAAATATACAGGGTGTAGAAGTATATGGCTATCAACACAAAATCCGTCTTTTTGCAGATGATGGTCTATTATTTTTCACTATATTTTAATCTCTCTTCCAAACCTTATAGATGTTCTTAAAGAGTTCTCCTTTTCAAGACTTCAAGTAAATTATTCTAAAGCTACATCTATGCATATCATTCTATCACCCAGCCAACTTCCATCTGTACCTCTAGCAATGGGTCTCTGATAGCCTCCCCTATTTGGGAATATATCTTACACCCTCTTATGACACCATCTTTTAAAGCAAATTATGACTCTATTCTTCGCCAAACAAAATTGATTGTGAAATCTTTTAAGAAATGACAAGCATAACAATATTAAAATGACACACCTCCCAAAGCTCTTATACCCATCCAGAACTCTTCCTAAAAATATTCCTTCCTATATTCTTAGATCTCTCCAACACTTCTTTATTCAGTTTATTTTACATGACTTTAAACCACGTGTCTCCAAAAAAATCTTGTTTCACTCACGAACTCGGGGAGGACTAGCTGTACCTCAATCCAACATTACTTTTGAGCTGCTCAGATTGCTCCTCAACTTATCATGCAACTTCCAACTCTCCCTCATAGGTAAGCATTGAAGCATTTCTCATTACACCTATAGCAATCAATGAGATTTCAGGGGTGTATAGCATCTGGTTTTCATTGTATATATGACTTGCTGCCAATGAAAGGTATTTTGAGTTTTAACATGTTACAATCATCTTA
Organism: Glandirana rugosa; assembly: GCA_018402905.1. Lineage (NCBI taxonomy): Eukaryota > Metazoa > Chordata > Amphibia > Anura > Ranidae > Glandirana > Glandirana rugosa. The sequence continues at coordinate 236,859 of BLSH010410427.1, read as the reverse complement.
CAAAAAATACCCTCCACTGAACCTCCCCAATACCTTTAGCTTTGTGACTACACAGTATATTACATAACTTAAAACAAACAAAATCACCTCTTACCCTTACTTCTTTTGAATGCATCTGTCATACAGATCCTCTATCCAAGGGAGTACTATCTTTCTTTTTTTAAATACATCTTGTCTAGAGAAATGAAAAGTCCATCACCCTATGTTTTACAATGGGAGAGATATTTGGGATATCTACTAGAAACATACCAATGGCCCCAAATCTGGACAATATAGCTCACAGATCCAGCAATTCTTTCTTTTTGGAGACCAACTATAAACCTACTTTGTAGGAACATGGTACCCTCTCGAACAAATACATTTGCTCAAGACTAGTCAGATCGTCATTTTCAGAGTTGTGACATGGCTGGCACCTTAGTCATATTGTGTATGGTGGGATTGCCCAAAACGTTTCTGGACAAATGTCTATTAACTTTTCTATAAAGTCTTAGCTACTATATATACATCCCAAAAAAACTTTACTTAACTTAAAACCTTCTTACTGTACCTAAAATGTATTTAGATTGATTCTCTTTATTTGTTACGACAGCTAAGCAAACTTTAGCAAAGGCATGAAAATCAGGTATACCAACAATAGCACAAGTTAAAATGTCAAGGTACTTAATAGAAAATTAGCTGCCACTTTACTAAACAAAACTGATACATTTTCAAAAAATCTGCGATCCCTGGATTATAAATTATTTAGGGGTAATCCTACTGACTCAACATGGTCTTTATAACATACCTTTTTAACTTTTTTTAACCTTCATTTAACAAGTGTTAATCTAATATTATAAGCTTATTTTATATCTCTGTTATTTGTTTCATAAGTTCGAAAAATATCTATTGAAAGAACGGTGTGGCGTGGACATACACAGGCAGATTGGATACAGATCTAACACGATGGTGGAAGACACACTTATGTTTGATATATACAGTATTTACTTTATATTGTCTGATTGTGTTGCATTATTTTTGACACTGCACATGTATTTCATCTGTATTTGCAGTATTTGATTGTGAACACAACCCCTGTAGTTGAGGGGTGACATTGGGACACTGCTGCAACATCTACTTGTTCTAATTTCTAGAAAGCTGCACCTTAGGACATGTATTGCCAAAGTGGTGGGTCATGTCAGTGATGTGTGTGGCACAGATCTTCAACTATAGCTGGACCTGAACAAAGAAGTGAAGGCTACGTACTCAAATCTACAACACTGCTCAAGACCTACTTCTCCTGCTGTGTATGACAATCTGGGTGCCGGCTTTTATAGTCCATCTTAGCTTACCATTCGGAAATTGAAAAAAAGAGAGCCACGCTCCATTGTAAGCTCTTTTTACTCTATTTATTAAACAATCAGCAAATAGGCTGGATACATATAATCTCCACATAAATATGAACATCCTCCCCTGAACAAGCCGGGAGTGGTGGAATGAATCAAGTAAGTTCAATTTTATGTGTATGCAGCTTATTTGTTGATTGTTTGATAAATGGAAATGGAACAGTGTACCTTACTTTGAGAATATTCATACCTTCCAGGGATGTTTGATTAATGTTTACTACTCAAATTTGTACCATATGTTCACTTTTATACAGTCTGTAAAATTTTCAATTTATGTTTATTTGCATTTCACTGAAAATATCATAGACTTTGTTGTTCAGATACAAAATCGTTTTTAGCGAAATAATGCAAAAATCAATTTTATACCATACAATGGCCATGGATTGATCGACCATTTTAGCAGGGCCCAGACAAGATTTGATCCATCTATGTACTCAAGTTGATCCATTGATCAACTTGGGTATGACCAGCCCTTCAGATTTTTTTCATGCGATTACTTCATTACTTTATATCAGCTAGCAGTAATAATTCTGTTCTGCCCACTGGGAGAGCTCCTCACTTGCAGAACATAACAACTTCCACCCGAGGTGGAAGGAAAGAAAATGTTATTGTTTTATGGGTTGCTTTACCCCTTCACAAGCAGTTGGGTATAGCTTATGATTTGTGGTGATTTACAAAGGTTATAACTGTTTTGCACTTTGCATTTAAAGTATACAGTACTTAAACTAAACAACAAAAATGTAATATACTGCAGATGTGGTGGCTGTATTAATTTTCTTTTTTTTCAGCCTTTCTTCGTTTATTTTAAATGGTGATCCTGCCAGTAATACATTTCTTGTTCTAGGGATACCATGCTCACTCATTGTACTGGAGGAGCAGCATTGTCACCCTAGGCTGCTCACTCATGATTTGCACTACTTAGCATCTTTCCCTTTTCTCTAGACATGTGCACTGCCAAAAAATATGTTCATATTCGGATCATTGTTTTTTTTTTTTTTTCATTCTTTGGGTCAGTCGCTATGATGGCAATTAGTAAATTCGTAAATTCAACTACTCGTAAATTCAAAAATCCAAAAATTTGATAATCCGAAAATAAGAAAGAGAATTCGAAAATTCGAAAAAATGAAAATCTGAAAATTTGAAATAATAACTAACTATTAAATTATAGATATTGGAATTTTCTTGCAAATTTGGCTGTTAGTTAATGTAGCGAATGCAAATTTATCTGAAGTTATGAATTATTCGAAATAACGAAAGCCACATCTAAACAAATGGAACAGAACAAATTAATAATAAATAATAATAAAAATAATAATAAAATATTTTATTATTATTATTATTGTTATTATTATTGTAATTTTTGATTATTAATTTGTTATGTTCCATTAATTTAGATACGGCATTCGTTATTACAGCTAATTCATAACTTTGGATAAATTCGTATTTGCTTTGTTCACTAACAGCCAAATTTGAAAGGAAATTCTAATACCTATAATTTAATAGTTAGTAATAGTTAAGTTATTATTAGTTATTATTTCCGATTTTTGGGTTTTCGGATTTTCGCATTTCGAATTTCCGAATTTATGAATTTACAAATTTTCGAATATTCAAATTTACGAATATTAGCAAAAATTTGTTTGTTTGTTAAAAGACGAATTTGAAACTAAACAAAATGCACATGTCTACTCTTCTTAACTCCATTAGTGTTGAGCGAACCCGGACTGTAAAGTTCGGGTCCGTACCGAACTTTGGGGTGTTCGGGACCCTGTCAAACTGTGTCAAAAAAGTATAAATAAGCCGGGAGAACCCATATCACTGTTCTGCAAACATCTGGAAACTGTGTGTAACACTTTAACTAAAACCGGGAGAAACCATACTAGGGCCGAATAAATATGAAAAAACTGTGTCAAACTGTCCCAGGGCTTGTGGGGTTTCAAGCCATGCCTGGGCTTGAAATGTCAGGCCCAAGCGAGTTGTGATTACCTCAATTCTTCTCATCTGTACACGTAAAACAAATCAAAGTTTAAGCAGAAAATTGTTTGTTTGTTTAAAAACGATTATAAGCATTTAAACTTATAAGCTTTTAAACATTTAAGTATTTAAGCCTTTAAGCTTTACGCTTTTAGGCTTTTGGGTTTTTAGCCTTTATTATTGATTATTATTGAATTGATAATGATTGATAATTT
>BLSH010410427.1:193827-233167 GCA_018402905.1 Glandirana rugosa | reverse complement strand
AGATGTTTGCAGAACAGTGATATGGGTTCGCCCGGTTTTATTTAAAGTGTTACACCCAGTTTCCAGATGTTTGCAAAACAGTAGTATGGTTTCTCCCGGTTTTATTTAAAGTGTTACACACAGTTTCCAGATGTTTGCAGAACAGTGATATGGGTTCTCCCGGCTTATTTATACTTTTTTGACACAGTTTGAAGATGATTTTAGAACAGTGATATGGCTTCTACCGTTAATTAATACTTTTCAGACCCAGTTTGAAGATGGTCCACATCCACCTCCATTTTTGATTTTTTTAAGTTTTTATTTTTTTTAAAATGCTTTTAGTTATTTCCCTGCCCCCATTTCTTTGTAGGGCACTTGTCCCACCCTTACCCCCATTTCCTTCCTTTTGCAGACCTCTAGGACTTTCCAGGACTTTTTTACAGCCATTTTTGTGCCTAAAAGTTCGGGTCCCCATTGATTTCAATGGGGTTCGGGGTCCGGGACAAAGTTTGGGTTCTTTCCGGACCCGAACCCGGACTTTGTCCCGAAGTTCGGCCGAACCAGCAGAACCCAGACTTCCAGAAGTGCGCTCAACTCTAAACTCCATAACAAAGGAGGTATTCTGTAGCCCACATACTATGTATGAACTGTCCAGGGCTGGTGCAAGTGCTTGATATTGGAGTGCAGCAGAGGCAGAGTGCACAGGACGCTACAAGCTCACTCGATTTCTGACATGTATTTTTTGCACTTATTTAACGACCATGGCCTAACACATTCAATTGTATACTTAACAGACCACAATGGAACATTTTTTATTTACTGTACATTTCAAATTGACTAACATAATCCTGTTTTAGATGATCATACTTACATGGTGCTCTGCCTGTATTTTACTTACAAGATAGTTGTTGATGAAAAACAAAACAATAAAGTATTTAATAATCTCGGAAGTTTTGACTTGTGGGCATTGTGCTTGTTTTGCTTAAAGGTTGTCATGAATAATTATTGAAAACTCAGCAGTATTTAAATCCCAACTATGGTGGATTAATTTTCATTTTACATGCTCACATGGGGCAAGAGTTAATCCTGGATCTGTTCTTCTGTAAACAGCACAATACGTTTTTTACTACATTGTGTAGAAACCTGAACATGTGCATAACATTGTTAGACTATAAATCCCTTAATCCATACAACATTAGCTGTAGAGTCTAAATAAAAAGGGGATTAACATGCAATGTTCTAATCCATCAGGTGCAGAATTTGAATTAAGTTAAGCTACATGGTTGTCAATACCCTCTGCAGATTTTGCTGCACAGTAATAGGGCCTCCCAATTTACATGTTTAATTTTTCAACAACAACACACTCACCTTGTGAGTTGTGACCACTTTATTGCAACCATTTAACATACAAATGTACATGTCTTCATTCTGGCATTAAGTGAGAGAATACATTTGGATTTATAGTACCTATCTGTGTCTTTCTAGGAATGTCTAGGATAATCTTTTGGTGAATAAGTATGCTCACTTAAAGGGATTGTGAAGTCAGAAGATTTTTTATCTTAATGCATGGGAATGTAGACCGCACCACTCCTTTCCTGAATACCAACCAATAAACCTTAATTAAATAAATAAATACACTCAACAACTATTTATTTGGCATTCAATTGTCAGCCTGACATTTATTGGTGTAATATAATTAACATAACATTGCTTTCAACAATTTTATTAATTCATAACATTTTTCCAATTGAAAATAATAATCACAAACAGCTCAGTCTTAAAAGGACTCGAGCAATACAATCGTTCGTTCAGGAGATTGGAGCCGGGACCATAGACAGATTGATCGTTTAGGAGATTGGAGCCAGGAAAAAAGGATCTGTACAGGCGAGATACCCCTGTAGGGGTGCCAGGCTCTGGTGAGTGGGGACACAGGAGGGGAGCACAGTGTGAAGTCACCGATTTACCTTGGAAAAAGGATTAACACCACTGAATAATCACTAAAACACGGATTTATTTCAAGAATTGAGAAATATTCTCTCTTAAGACTTACATTTTTCATGAGTATTTTACACTTTTCAAAAGAATTTTTCTTTTTTTCACTCTTATATGGACAACGTGGATTTTCTTTCTTTTTTTCTAAATAATAATTACAGATATTTGATGTGGAAAACGTATTAAGGTTTATGAACTGTCACTTTATACCTATTTAAACACATTTTCTTTCACATTTTTATACATAATTTATATATATATTGCTTCTGGTTTGGGTCACACCACAAGTTTTTACCTAAAGAGAGGTAGCACCTCTGGGGTTAGTGCCATCTCTCTGTTTGTTACTCTATTCTTTTTCCTATGGGAAATTCAGGAGGGCAGCTTTCCCTATATACCTTGAATACTATATACAGTATACCATAAGGTTTACCCCATTATTCCTAGCGCGGAATTTAAGATATATCATGATATGGAGCATCCCATAGGAAGGGAAATGTCGTAGTAAAATATTTTTTCAAAGAACATGCCCAAATAACTATAAGCTGGGTTGATCAGAAGCAATCAGAAAGCTGCTTTAATGTCTGCTTTATGCAAAAGAGTAGCTTTACCATATTTCCTGATATGATAAATGGCCTCTTCAAATGTACAATATGATACAGATGTTAAGCCTTTGTCAATCTCATCATTTAATGATAAGCCTTTTGGAAATGATAAGTGGTGGATTAAACAATATGAGTTTGGATCCTTTTTTGGGATGATACCTAAGGGGGATATTCTAAAGTTTTTAAATGGAGGATTAGTGAATGACCCTGCTATTCTGCCTTCTTTAATTTATTTTTCCAATTTTTCCCTAACTATATGAGAAAATTCTGAAACTGAAATTAAGTTGTTAACTACTTCGCAACCTATTCCTTGGAAAACCGGCAAAGGAAAACCATTGTTAAATCCTTCTATTAAAAACTTGGCTGTCTCTTTGGTCTGGATACATTTCCAACCACTGACGCATGTTTGGGAGGTTCACTGGCATGGAAGCTTTTCCCAGGATTTTCTCTTTGAGAATGTGTGTTGTTGTTCCTTTTGAAACATTTAAGTAATGGGTGAGGTCCTGAGCAGTGATAACATTCATGCTTATATTTACATGACCCACCCCACTTGCACATATTCTCATTGAATGCAAAACAGTAACCTCTCTTATAAGGTGACACCATAAATGATGGCTGCTTTTTTGCATAAGACGGCCTCTGAGGCAATATTAGGTGGAGCCACAAGCCTATATCCTTATTGCCCCATTTAAGCAAAGGATAAATTGACAGCTTCTGTCTGAATGACTCATCATACTGTTACCAGTCTAATCCTCCAAAAATTGTAAATGCTTCAAGCACATGCTCAAGGTGCAGTATTCTGCATGTTTTTCTCCTAACATGCTAGCATAAATTGTAAATGCTTGCAGCCAATTATAAAATGACCTCGCCACAGGTCTACGTCTTTCTTCTTCAGTCTTCTCATCTGATTTTTTATCTGTTCTGTTAATAAATTCTTTCGTAGATTGGAGTAATGAGAAAATGTTGATAAACTGCCCTTTCCATATTTTGTCCTTGATCTGAGGAGAAAGGTGATACCCCACTGGCGAGATCTCACACAGAAGGATTTCTTTCAGACAGGACTCTGGTACCGATGAATTAGCAATGTTAAATTCAATTGGCAATGAATTACCTTGAATTGCATTCACCTCTGAAAGAAAGAAGCATTATTGGCACTTATCACTTTCTCACACCTATTTTCTGATTCATTACACCACACATTAGCCTAATTGTTATTGTCATTAATAGGCATATTAATACTGTCAGCTAACCTATTAATAGATTCCATAATATTATTTAATACTTGTGATAACTCACACTGACCACTAGATGCCGCTGGTGTGTCAGCATGGATAGAAGAAACCAGCTGCTGCTCTCTATGGCCTCCTGTGGTCATTGTAGGAATAGCCTGTTCCTGTTCTGAATTCCTATGATAACCTAAGATAATGCTGGGCAGAGCTCTCTGCCTGTCCTCAATTGCCGAAGCTGCCTCCTCCTCAGCCATCCGAATGGAAGCTGTTCTAACCACCCGCCTACCTCTGTTTCTGGGCGGCAACGGGGATAGTGTCCTCCTTCTCCTTTTCCCTCTTTGGCTAGCTCTAGTCTTACCAGCATTAGTAGATGCCTCTTCCTCCGGTGCCATGACGGGTTCAGCCTGTGTGAAGAATGTATGTGGTAGCTGTGGCGGGCTGCACTGGTTCTGCTGGTGGCTTTGAGGGCTGTGGACTGCCAGTCTCCCTCTCAGAGCGCTGTGTTGCTCCACTACTGGACTCTGCTCTTCTATTTCATTCAGCTGTTCCTGTGGCTCAATATTCTCTTCACCTAATACTAGGCACCTCTGCAGCCATGCCTCTCCCCGGCTGTTCCCATCCCGCTCCAGTACACGCCTCATGAGGGTCTTCATAGCCAGTTCAGTAGCAATCTCTGAGCTCCTTGCTGTATTCTGACTGACTGGTGCAAAATTGCGTGGAAAGGTGCTTTATATACTGAGCCCCCTTTTTTCTAGAAAGTTCCAGTCATGTGACCTCCTGGAACTTTCTAAGGTGGTCATGTGACATTCTGAAATTATCCTCAATTTCACATGCTCCCTTTTTCCTACTTTAGCACACATTAAAAAATATTTTTTTTCTAAAGGGGCCGCTCCTCTTATTTGTTTTTTTAAATTAAGCAGGAAGGGGGTGGCCACATGCCCATGCTGATGGGCTTATATATTTAAGCCTTTTCAGTCCATTCTATGAATTAAGATAAAAAGCCTTCTGTGTGCAACAGCCCCCCATGGTGGGCTCCATGTCTGAATGGACACAGGGAGCTGTGACTCAGCATGAGTGCTCCCATAGCAAGCTGCTTGCTGTGGGGGGGACTTAACAGGAGTGAGGGGCCAAGATCACAGAAGAGGGACCTGAGAAGATGAGGATCCGGGTTGCTCTGTGCAAATCCACTGCACAGAGGAGGCAGTTATAACATAACTTGTTTGTTATTTTTATAGGGAAAAAACAAGACTTTAATGAGACGAGGCCTGTGTTGCCAGGCTTTTTTTACATCAAATGGATTTTGCATTCCCATAAGAATTCAAAACCATTGGAAGGAGGTCAACAGCAGGTAAACTGCACCCGTCAAAGAATTTTGAATGATCTCAGAAGCATCTCAAAGTAAAGCACAATCTGAAAGCCTCTCAACACAGGCCCCAACACAGATTGACTTATATTGACCTTACATTAGTTATTCAGTTAGGTGAATAGACACTGGGCCTTCGTGGTATGTCAACTTTTATTGAAACAGCCCTACAGTACTGTACTTTTGCAACTAAAAACATGTCCTAATAGATCAGCACCCTTAAATATTCCTGACCTATACATGTTAAACTGGTTCTAATAGAATGTATTATTTACTTAGCTGGATGTATTATTCAGCTTCTAAACAAAATGGTCCAACTAGTCAAGCAATTAAATTATATCTAAATAGTTAGACCCTTATAGTTGATGTATTCCTAAATGAATACAATTTAATTTACTAAAACATGTTGTGTTAAAAACAATTGCCATTTTAATAAAATGCTTACCTTTCTTGGAAACTTTTTGTTATAACTCAATGCTGCTAACCTCTTCCTGTCTATGAATGCACTGCAGCATTGGCTGTGTGGCATTTCCCAGGGCATATTTCCTGATGGTGACAACAGTGAAACATGCCAGTGTAATGTTTGTTGAAATTACTACATGTAGTCTCCATCAGTTATAGCTGGACAAAGCAGGAGGGACAGAGCTGTTATCCTAAACAATGATTTTCATGGTAGAATTACCAGGTTTTTTTTTTATGCAACCCTGCAGATTTGTAAAAATGCAAAATGACTTTGAATGTACATTAGCATCTTAGATCATGTTTGATAATTTAGTTATTTGCTTTACATATATTTTATGCTGACCATATACAGTAGTAGTGTTGGGCGAGTAAGTTCGGCCCGAACATTGAACGTTCAGCGAACACCTGAATTTGGGGGGAGTGCATTCTAATCCCTGATTGGGCAACACTTTGCCCAGTCAGGGCACAGTGAATAGCTGGTTGTTAAGGAGTAGGTCAGGGTGGGGGTCTGCAGGCAGGGGGCTTATCAGAATCTGGAAGCCCCTTTTAACAAGGGGACCCCAGATCCCGGCCCCCCCAGTCAGTGACGTCACACGAAGGCAATGCCACCAGGTGACTTTGCCAGGTGGCTCCACCCCTTACCTATTTTAGAACTGTCAGATGACAAAGTAGGTAGATGGCAGTTAGCTTTCGTTGTGGGTGGAGCTTTTCTTTTTTCAGGTCCGGCGGTGATGGTGGGCATCATGATTGATGATGGATCTACATTGGTGGATGTTGTTTGTTTATTTTTAACAAAGGAATTGTCTTTTTGACACATTTGAGGAATGGGTAGGGTTACTATGTACATGATACTCATTCACATACGGGGTGGCGTTATTTGGGGGCCCCCTTGTTAAAGGGGGCTTCCAGACTACAATAAGCCCCCTGCCCGCAGACCCCAACAACCACCGCCTAGGCCAACCGATAAATGATCAAGAGATCACCACTCAAGGACTAACAAGCTCTAAGTGGATCAGCTGTGTATGCCAGCGAAGAAGGGTGAGGGCTGTTTGTGCAAGGGAACCATTAAACGAAAGCAAAGGCTGGACAGCCACACTCCAAATCCAATCTCTTGTGTTTTATTGAAGGAAATAGTCTAGGCTATGAGTAGGCACCAGCCCAAAGTGTGAAACACGTTAGTGGGGACTTGTGGTTCATTTATGAGCTCTATCTGTACTTTCCTTCAATAAAACACAAGAGATTGGATTTTGAGTGTGGCTGTCCAGCCTTTGCTTTCGTTTAACCACTGCCTAGGGTTGTCGGGAAGAGACCCTTGTCCCCATCAACATGCCAGGCTGCATGCTCGGATAAGGGTCTGGTATAGATTTTGGGGGGACCCTGCACCATATTTTTTTTAAAGTTTTGGCTTGGGGTTCCCCTTAAAATCCATACCAGATCCCAAGTGCCTGGTATGGATCTGGGGGGGACCCGCACACCATTTTAGTAAACATTTTTGTATTGCCAGCAATTTAAATGTCTTTTTTTATATATGGCAGTTTTGCTGCAGCAGGTTCAACATGGGGGGTGCTTTGGGTTGGGGGGCAGAGCCATGTTGATAGGGACAAGGCAAGGGCCTCTTCCCAACAACCCTAGGTGGTGGTTGTGGAAGTCTGTGGGCAGGGGGCTTATCAGAATATAGAAGCCATCTTTAACAAGGGGGCCACTAGATGTGCATGGCGAAAAAAAATTGTTTCATTTTGTTTCATTTCGATTCGTTATTTACATAGTTACATAGTAGGTAAAATTGAAAAAAAGACAATAGCCCATCCAGTTCAACCTGTGTAGGTGCATGTGTGTCAGTATCTATAATTATTCCCCATACCCCTGTATGCTGTGTTCTTGAAGATAAACATCCAAGAGTCTTTTAAAAATATCCATGTTCCCCGCAGTCACCACCAACTGTGGGAGAGAGTTCCACATCCTTATTGCCCTGACAGTGAAGAACCCTCTTCACAGCCTATGGTTAAACCACCTTTCCTCCTGTCTGATTGTGTGGCCCTGTGTCCTCTGGCACTCCCTAGGACTGAATCATTTTTTTCTATGCTGGGATCCACATTGAGGTATTTGTAAATGGCTATCATATCCCCCCTTATCGTTGCATCTCTAGCAAGAATAGTTTTAGTCTTTGCAGTTGTTCCTCATAGTTGAGGTCCTCCAGTCCCCTTATTAGCTTGGTTGCCCTTCTTTGTACTCTCTCCAGCTCCAGCACATTCCTTCTGAGGACTAGTGACCAGAACTGGACTGAATACTCCAGATGTGGCCTAACCAGGGTATTATAAAGTGGCAGAATTACAGTTTTATCCCTGGAGTATATCCCTTTTTTATGCATGCTAATATTCTGCCTGCTTTTGTAGCTGCAGCTTGACATTGCATGCTGTTGCTCAATTTGTCGTCTATTAGGACCCCTAAATCCTTCTCCATCCTTGATTCTCCCAGAGTTTTTCCCCCTAGTGAATCGTTTGCATTTAGGTTTTTTGCCCCCATGTGCATTACTTTACATCTCTCCACATTAAACTTCATTTGCCATTTGTCTGCCCATTCCATTATTTTATTTATATCACTCTGTAAAATTCCTATGGTCTGGTGTAAGCTTATTCCCCTTTTTTATTTTGTGCCATCCACAAAAATGGAGACCAAGCTCTTTATCTCATACTCTATATCATTTATAAATAAGTTGAATAGAATTGGCCCCCACACCGAACCCACTCACCACTCCAGACCAGTCTGAGTACTTGTTATTTTTCACCACCCTTTGGACACGTCCCTGTAACCAGTTTTTTTCCCAAGCACAAACCTTATGGTCCATGTCCGTAGATCATAGCTTGTAGATTAAGTGCTTGTGGCGGACTGTATCAAATGCTTTTGCAAAATCCAGATACACCACATCTACAGGCCTCCCCCTATCTAGATTGCAGCTCACTTTTTCGTAGAATGTTAGCAGATTGGTCTGGCAAGAACTACCTTTCGTAAACCCATGCTGATTTTTACTAGTGATAGCTTTTTCTTCAGTATATTTTTGGATATAGTCCCTAATCATCCCCTCCAATAATTTACCCACAATTGATGTTAGGCTAACTAGCCTATAATTCCCAGGAATATGTCTCTGCCCCTTTTTAAATATTGGTACCACATTGGCTTTTCTCCAATCCACTGGCACCAATCCTGTCATTATGCTGTCCATAAAGATTAGGAACAATGGCCTGGCTATAACTTGACTGAGTTCTCTGAGGACTCTCGGATGTAAGCCATCTGGTCCTGGTGATTTATTTGTGTTACATGTATTAAGTCTTTCCCTGACTCCATCCTCTGTTAGCCACAAAGGTATGTCTATTGTTGTGTCACTAACAGTACAGTCCCAGTCAGTAAACCCTTGTTTTTCTTGCGTAAATAATGGGGAGAAGAAGGCATTTAGTACAGTTGCCTTCTCCGTGTCATCTGTAACCATCCTCCCATTCTATTATGTGTGCAATATACTCTGATTTTACCTTTTTACTGTTAATATATCTAAAAAATTTGTTTTGGTTTTTTTTTTACTTTCTTCCGCTATGTGTCTCTCGTAATCGTTTTTAGCCGCCCTGATTGCGTTTTTACACTTCTTATTGCATACCTTATAGTGCTGAAATGCTAAAAGTGACTCTTTCCCCTTACATTTTTTAAAGGCCATAGTTTTCTCCTTAATGAGGCTTTTTACACTTTGGTTTAGCCACCCAGGTTTATTCTTAGCTCTTCTATATTTATTCCCCTTTGGAATGCACTTTGTGATTCCTTTGTTTAATATGTTCTTAAAGCATTCCCATTTCTCTTCTGTGTTTAATGCTTCTAGGATTAGGTCCCGATTTATGTCATGTAGCAATGATCACAGTTTAGCAAAATTGGTATGTTTAAAATGTAGTGTTTTATGCTTCAGTCATGCCTTCTTTTCCTGTGGTTTACATTATACGCAATCATATTATGATCACTAGATCCCAAGTTGTCGCGTATTGCCACATCTGTGATCAGACTAGTGTCGCTCATAATTAGTAGATCTAATGGGGCATTATTTCTAGTAGGGGAATCCACCAACTGAGACATGAAGTTGTCCTGTAAGATATTCATGAAATGATGGGATTTTAATGAGTGAGCAGTACCCTCAGCCTAGTCAATATCGGGATAAGTCCCCCATTATGATTACATTTCCCTGTTTTACAGCTATTTCTAGCTGTGATAGTAGTTCCAGCTCCTCGTCCTCCTTTAGGTTCAGTGGGCTATAACATACCCCCACTATTAATTTCACCTCTTGCCTTGGAAGTTCTATCCACACTGATTCTATCCCCCCCTAGCCCCATTCCCAATATCACTCTTCTCTAGCACCTTGCATCATTTTTGACATATAGACACCCCCTCTTCTACCCTCCCTGTCCTTTGATACAGGGAATACCCTTGTATATTGGCCAGCCAATCGTGTGAACTGTCAAACCAAGTTTCTGTTATTCCCAAAAAATCTAAGGCTCCTAGCATTTGTGCATGTGCCCCTTAGTGTTGTATGAGTGTATATTTTCTCTTTTGGTTCCCTGTGACCCTGCATTTTATTCGCCCACTTGTTTACCCCAAAATCAGATGTTATGGATGAAGTATCACTATGGATGGAGTATCACTACTGACTCCACCATCACCCTCTGTCATCTGCTCACTGCCGGCTATCCAGTCCTCTAAGCCCATTTGTTAAATGATTCCTTCAACCCATATTTAGGATTTGGAATCTGAATTTGTTTCATGTATTTTTCAAATTTTCTTTGAGTTTAACATTTTTATTTCGATTCAAAACGTTTGCATTGATACATTCTGAAACGGTCGAATCGGAAACTTTAGATTTTTTTTTCAATTTGAATGTAGCAAAGGGAACAAACAAAAGAAAATCTTCATCAAATAATTACAATGGCTCACTACAATGGTCATTAAATCACCTTTGTCTTAACAAAAACAGCATTATTTCAAAATGGTACTCTAATAACACACACAGTCTTTGATTTCAGCAATGTGTGTACAGTTAGAATTCAACTGGAGTTCAATGTAAAATTTGATTCAAATTTCAGTCTGAATTTCCGAAATTCGGATGAATTCTGTTTCGTTATTCAGAGCATTCGGTAAGATTTGTTTATATTATAATTCAGTATTCAGGTATATCTGAATCTTGGAATAATGAAAAATGAGTCCAAATATAAATTCAGAACGAAGCAAACTGCACGTGTCTAGGGGCCTCCAGATCCTGCCCCCCCATGTGAATGAGTATGGGGTACAATATACCCCTACTAATAGACCAAAAGAAAGGAGGCAGTTTTTGACAATTCCCTTATTTAAAAAAAACTAAAAAAAAACAATGTCATGACGCACCTCGGGACCCGAATACAAAAAAGTGCTCCGTCCATGATGAAGGCTAACCACTGAATGCCTGCTTCCCCCTGACAGTTGTTAAATAAGTAAGGGGCGGGGCCATTTGCTGATGTCACCAGGTGGCCTCACCACTTACCTATTTAAGAACTGTCAGGCGGAGGAACAGGCATTTGGTGGTTAGCCTTTGTCGCAGGCGGATCATGTTTTTTCCGGTGCGGCGGGCGTCGAGATTGATGATGGATCTACATTGGGGGGACATTGTTTTTTAATTTTTTTAATAAAAATAATACAATGTACCCCTATTCATTCACATGGGGGGGGCTGGGATCTGGGGGCAGCCTTGTTAAAGGGTGCTTCCAGATTCCGATAAGCCCCCTGCCTGCAGACCCCACAACCACCACCCAGGGTTGTCGGGAAGAGGCCCTTGTCCCCCTTGTCCTCATCAACATGGGGACAAGGTGAGTTGGTGTGGCCCAAATCACCCTCCCATGTTAAGGGCATGTGGCCTGATATGGTTCAAAAGGGGTGGGCGCTTTCTTATCCCCCTTTCTTGGCCTGCCAGGCTGCATGCTGGGATAAGGGTCAGGTATGGATTTTGTGAGCGAGGACCCCATGTCATTTTTTTTTCATTTTGGTGTGGGGATCCCCCTAAACTCCATACCAGACCTAAAGGGCCTGGTATGCATGCAGGGAGACCCCACACTGCCAGTACACAGTACAGATGTGCCAGTTTACAGGCAGACTAAAGGGACCCCCAAGCTCTATATTTAGAGGAATTTTTCATTTTTATTGTTTCACTTTAAGCATCATTAAAATCACTGCTCCTTTAAAAATGATATTCATTTATTTATTTTTTTTGCATTGATATATGTTCCGCAGGCAGTACCTGGGCCCGAATACCATTTTTATGGCCATAACTTGCATATAAACCTTCAAAATGGGGACTTTTGATTTTTCATGTTTTGGGTCCTATAGACGTCAATAGAGTTTGCGGCTTGGGTCTGAACTTTTTCTCTGTTTGGGAGTTCTGGTGTGAACCTAACTGGGGGTTGTTTGACCCATTACTACATGACAGTGTAACTGTACAATCTCCTATAGTCCTATCATTAACATTATAGGGCAGGGGCTTATCTGCTTGGATACAAATTAAATGTATCAGTTAGGTAGGCTGTTACTAGGGGTAAGCTGCTGGTAATGCCCATCCCTGGTATGGATTAAATTTTGTTTGCACGGAGGTTTGGAGAATGGACAAACTAAATGTGTGCTTGGTCGAGCCAAACCTCCAGCTGCAGCAGGAAGTATAACAATTAACATTGGTATTAATGTTGCTGCTAAATGTACCAGCTTCCTGCTTAGGTCTCCTGGTTGTTAGGGAGCCAGTAGCCATTCTTAGTTGATGCAACTTTAAATTGTTATATACACCAAGAAGGTGTGGTCTTCAACTGTAAAGGATAACAGGGTTTAGTTCCACTTTAGCTTTTATGAATAGTTTTCCCTGTTTTTTTTTTTCTTTTTTCTAGTATGATAGTTCTAGGATAGTGAAACTGTATCTGTTCACTGAAGCTTTGCCTGGAAACAATTGTGCCTCTGTGCCAAGAAATTTTGTTGCCATTACTGATCTCCTTTGGAAAATGCTAGCTGCCATGCTGATCCTTCAGTTATTTTAGCCTAAAACATGCATGCATGCAATTTAATTAGAACACTATATTGACATATCTGTTCTGGACCAGTGACTCATTGGATCAGCTTCTATATTTCTCTACTTTAAATTAAACATTTACTGATCATCTAGTGCCCCATCTACTGAGATTTTTTAACGACCTTTGGGGTGATATGCATCTTGATGCTAATTCCAATAGAGCCCACATCTGTATGATACCTAATATTTACAGGTATCAGAGTAATGTATCAAAGTACTGCCCAATCTTGCTAATTAATTGTGACGTAAAACTATTGACAAAAATGTATGCTAATAGGCTCAACAAGTTTTTAGAGTACTGTATCCATGTAGATCGGGTTGGATTTGTTCCCAGATGATAAACAGTCAGATTCAAAGAGCAATTAATCTCGTCTCACTCCAACTGGTATTGAGTGGGGGAAGACAGGGAATACTGCTATAATTTGATTTACATAAGTCTTTTCATTCTCTGTCCTTGCCTTTTCTCTTCCATGCCCTATGGAAATTACATTTTGGAATCAAGTCTCTTACCTTATTATGCTCTTTATGCTCAACCTACCACCGATATAGTCCTGTATGGCTACAAATGGGATACAATTCATATGCCGACAAGTGCTAGATACGGGCGGCCCATATCACCATTGTTATTTATTGCCATTGAAACATTTAGCAATTAGATCAAACCTGGACATTCACTGTATTCAAAGTGCACATAAGAGCCACAAAAGCATGTTATTTGCCAACGATTTGTTGATGTTTATTACCTTTTTTGGACTAGAGTGTTTATTCTGATTCACTCGGTGACTAACGTTAACATCATCAAAAATGCTAAGATGGCGCTCTTTAGTGACATGTTGGAAGATATACCATTAAAGCTCTAGGTTTCTTGTCTTTTTTAATTCTTTTAGCCACTAAAGTGTAGAAAATGCACATATTTTACTTATTTGTCAAGTATTTATTTAGTTTTTTAGTTACTCTTAATAAATTGGATTACACTAGGGCTTGTGTTGCACTGTCTTTTCCTTTTGTTGTTTCAGATCCTCCTTTCCCAGTGGGTGTATTGGAGAGCAGCAGTGCCATTACTATGGTTTAATCCTATTGTGAATTACTTTTTTACCTTCAAGGCATATGAAGATCTGTGCCATAGGCTTGTTTTTTGCATGTATAGTTGTAGTTTAATGGTATTGGAGTTAGTGCACTTTCTTTGTCGGATACCTATTTCTCAATAGGACAAATGTATGTCAGTTATGTCTGTTGTACAAATCTTTGTACTCACACCTGTTTCCTTATTTTGTTTAAACACGTTAATAAGAATTATTGAAACAGAATCCTCTACTGAGAAACATATGCAGATTGTCACTGTTCATTTACTGACAATGTTAGTTCTCTGGCTGTCTCCAGCCTAAATACTTACTAAGCCACTGACTTGCAGAGCTGGACAAAATCTGAACACCTGATCTGCATATTTTCTCTGGGTCCCAAACATTTGAAGCCATGTCAGCATGGCAATTAGCATTTTCAGAGGTTAGCAATGGCATCCATTTTAGGTTCCCTTTAACTACCAGTCTGGAGTTCAAATATTTATTGCAAATATATTAATTGTTATTTAGCAACTGTATGTATTAAAAACAAGCACAGGCTGGAAAAGATCAAATCTTTTAAATACATGTACATTAAATAGTAAAGTAAACCCTGTTGTTACTGATGTGGTCTATGCTATTATACAATCTAGGAGAAGATGTGAGGTTATGGTTACTTAGAACTAGCATGATTGCATTCCATGTCTCTGTCTATTTTATAGATTGTTTCATGGAAACTTTAAGTTGCTGTACTGACATGGACCTTGTACGATTGTACATTTCTTATAAGTGTCAGAACATTGTATGTTTATTGAAAACTTTAATCACATGTGATTATACAAAAATAAATAAATGCATAAATACCTACAAAACATAGGCTTTAATTGGTCAGTTTAACATATGTAACACAGCCTAATTAGCAACCATTAGTATACACAGAAAAGTGTTGTGGTTTCAAAGTTTAATCATTATCAGTGTTAGTGTGACACTGTTACCAATAGGACAATGATATGTGTCTTTTTATTTCAATGAGTATGAAAGTCATGAATTTCCTTTGAGGCTACATCATTGACAGTCAATTATCTGTTCAAAATAGAAATTACATTTACAAAGATGAATTGCTCAGTGACTATGTACTTCAAAGATGTTTAAGAAAAAGATTAAATTAACTTCATTAAAACTTAGCTCAGCTTTGGGTCTAAAATAGAATTTGAATGTTATCTTTTAATACTTACTGTATATTACAAAAAAATGTTGGCAAAATATCAGTTTACACAAAATAAACTTTGAGACATATGTATCACTGATAATCAGATTTTTATTCTCACTACTAACTCCAAATTATTGGGAGTTTGTTGAGGGAAATAGGATCCAGATACAATTGGGTTATGCTGCTGCCTACAGATAGATTTGAGCAGAAGCAAACAAAAAAACATATTACCCCTTTC
This sequence comes from Glandirana rugosa, assembly GCA_018402905.1. Taxonomy (NCBI): domain Eukaryota; kingdom Metazoa; phylum Chordata; class Amphibia; order Anura; family Ranidae; genus Glandirana; species Glandirana rugosa. The sequence continues at coordinate 217,926 of BLSH010410427.1, read as the reverse complement.
ACTCCCCGAATGCCTTTGTATGAAAGCAATACTAGCTGTAAGATTAAAGCCACAGAGGGGTGAGGCCTATGTAAGTCAATGCACCAGTTCTGGTGAAAAACTGTAGGAGTGTGACCAGAACAAAATTAAGTTAGAGTGTGCTCTATGCATAAGAGCTCCTGCTTATATACCAGGAATCAAAGGTTGACAGATATACAAGGGATGCATGAAAGTGATCTACCTTTTATAAAAGAGTGGTAGCAGAACAGTCATGTAAGTGATGCCTTTTGAAAAGGAAGAAGACTCACTTAGAAGGGTACTGAATAGAGTTGAGCGAACTTCTAGAAGTCTGGGTTCTGCTGGTTCGGCCGAACTTTGGGACAAAGTCCGGGTTCGGGTCCGGACAGAACCCGAACTTTGTCCCGGACCCTGTAACACTTTAACAAAAACCGGGGTGAACCCTTATCACTGTTCTGAAAACATCTGGAAGCTGTGTGTAAAACTACAGCATAGAGAAGAACAGGGATATGGTTTCGCTCTGCTATAGTTTCACACACAGTTTGCAGATGTTTGCAGAACAGTGATATAATATCACTGTTCTGCAAACATCTGGAAAGTGTGTGTGAAACTATAGCAGAGCTAAACCATATCCCTGTTCTTCTCTATGCTGTAGCTTCACACACAGCTTCCAGATGTTTTCAGAACAGTGATATGGGTTCGCCCCGGTTTTTGTTAAAGTGTTACACAGACTTTCCAGATGTTTGCAGAAGAGTAGTTCAGTTAGCCCCGATTTCAGTTAAAGTGACACACAGACTTTCCAGATGTTTGCAGAAGAGTAGTTCAGTTAGTCCCGGTTTCATTTAAAGTGACACACAGACTTTCCAGATGTTTGCAGAAGAGCAGTTCAGTTAGTCCCGGTTTCATTTAAAGTGACACACAGACTTTCCAGATATTTGCAGAAGAGTAGTTCTGTTAGTCCCGGTTTCATTTAAAGTGACACACAGACTTTCCAGATGTTTGCAGAAGAGTAGTTCAGTTAGTCCCGGTTTCATTTAAAGTGACAAACAGACTTTCCAGATGTTTGCAGAACAGTAGTTCAGTTAGTCCCGGTTTTATTTAAAGTGACACACACAGTTTCCAGATGTTTGCAGAACAGTGATATGGGTTCTCCCGGCTTATTTATACTTTTTTGACACAGTTTGAAGATGATTTTAAAACAGTTATATGGCTTCTACCGTTAATTAATACTTTTCAGACCCAGTTTGAAGATGGTCCACATCCACCTCCATTTTTGCTTTTCTAGGTTTTTATTTTTTTAAAAATGCTTTTCGTTATTTCCCTGTCCCCATTTCTTTGTAGGGCACTTGTCCCACCCTTACCCCCATTTTCCTTCCTTTTGCAGACCTCTAGGACTTTCCTGGACTTTTTTACAGCAATTTTCAGAACTTTTGTTAAAATTACCAGAACCCCGGACCCGAACCTGGACTTTTTTTGAAAAGTCCGTGTTCGGGTCCGGGTCCCGGACACCCCAAAGTTTGGTACGGACCCGAACTTTACAGTCCGGGTTCGCTCAACTCTAGTACTGAATCTTTCCTCAAGAAGACTAAAGTCCCGATGGGATGAGTTAAACAACCAGAGTGGAATAGAAAGGATCCACTGCAAACTATTCTAGATCTTCATAATATATAATTATCATTGAGAATAAGTCTGAAATGAGGCCAGGGGATGAATTTTGGCCTTCAATATAAGATCCTATGAAACTATAATTTTTTAATGAGTATGAGTGGTCATATACAAACCATTTCCCAAATTAGGCTTTGATTGAGAGCATCTTATAAAATGTAAGGGGTTGTAAAGGCAGAAGGTTTTTTTATCTTAATGCATTATATGCATTAAATAAAAATGCCTTCTGTGTGGAGCACCACCCTCAGCCCCCCTAACACTTACTTGAGGTCCCTCTGTTCAGCAATCTCCATGAGTGACTCAGCTATCTGAGATTCTCCCTTCCTGATTGGCTGAGACACAGCAGTGGCACCATTTACTGCAGCTGATGTCAATCAAAGCCAGCTAGCCAATCAGGAGATAGAGGGGGCAGGCCGGGTCGGGCTCCGTGTCTGAATGGACACAGGGATATGTGACTCAGCTTGGGTGTCCCCATAGCAATCTGCTTGCAGTGGGGGCACTGAACAGGAGGGAGGGGCCAGGAGCACAGAAGAGGGACCTGAGAAGAGGAGGATCTGGGCTGCTCTGTGCAAATCCACTGCAAAGAGCAGGTAAGTATAACATGCTTGTTATTTTCCTAGGAACAAAAATGAGACTTTACAATCATTTTAAGGATGATAACATCTAGCAAATTAGGTTACCTCACTTGAGATAGTCATCAAGAGAGTGAAGAATACTAACTGCAGTAAAGCGTAAGGCAGCCCATAGATTATTTTTTTTGTCATACAACCAGTGGGTTGAGCAAAAAAAAAAAAAAAAAGAACTCGATGTGAATGGAGGAACCCTCCCCACTGAGCTATTGTATACTGACAGCAGAGGACACTTCCCCACCATCACAAAGCACTGATCAGTGCTGCCAGCTATAGTCTGCAGCACTGGTCAAGTGGGGAAATCCAACAGGGCAGTTGTACAGAAGTGGATCAGTAAATTGACTGTTGTACATTAATCCTGCCCATACATGGATCAAAGTTCTGCTGGTCCCTTCTGAAACCAGCCAAATTTTTTTCCATGCATGGCCAGCTTAAGTCAAACACGACGGTAATGCTAATAACATTATACTGAATGTACCCTTGTGATTGACAGAGACCAGTGTTCAAAAAAGACTAGAAAAACTTAATGTGAATAAATCACCAGGACCAAATGGCTTACACCCACAAGATCTCAAAGCAAATCTTTTAGTCAGACCAGTGTACCTAATATTTGAAGGACAGCTTACTGAGTGCAATGGTACCAGCTGATTGGCAAAAAAGGAAAAGTGGTACCAATATACATACAAGAGCTAAGATATATATCCAAAAACTAAAGACTAGTCAGCTTAACATCAATAGTATGTAAACTATCAGGAGGAATGATAGGGGCCTGTATCTAAGAATTTGCTGATGAGAATAGTATCACTAGTAATAACTAACATAGATTTATAAAAGACTGTTCTTGCCAGATCAACCTTTTAACATTCTATGCATAGGTGAGCAGTAATGTGGATGAAGGAAGGCCTGTAGACAAAGGGGTTGATTTACTAAAACTGGGGAGCGCAAAATATGGTGCAGCTGTGCATGATAGTCAATCAGCTTCTAACTTCAGCTTGTTCAATTAAAGTGGATGTAAACCCTCACATATACCCAGTAAAGTGAACAGCCTCAGATGATACACAGAGATGAAGCAAATCTCCCTGCATAAGTTTTGCATGCGTATCTCCTGCCTTCAGCTTAATATATTCTTTAGAAAGTTCAGAACATGTTAGGAGATGTTCTCTTCCTGATCAGCACTGGAGTGAAGCCTGGGCATACAGCCAAGATAGCTGATTGGAGGAAAGGCTCACACCCCCTCTCCTCATGGGTAGAGACTTTCAGAACTGTTTGTTGAATAGTTCAGCACTGTTCTAATCTATTTATAGCTCCCTCCCAACACAAAACTCAGGTTGCTTTTATCACATGTGACAGAGAACTTGTCAGGCTGATAACAGAAGAAAAGAGCAGGAGACAGCTACGGGACATAGTACTTTGAAGAGAGATAAGAAAACACTGCATATCTATGTGCCCAGCTCAAATTTCATGAATCGGGTTTACATCCACTTTAAGCTTTGGCAAAAAAAAACTGAAAAGCTGCACCAGATTTTGCACTCTCCAGTTTTAGTAAATCAATAGAGTATTTAAAGTATATTTCACAACATTCGATACAATATACCATAAAGGATTAAATTACAAATTAAGGTCTTTTGGCATTAATGAAATCATATGTACCTGGGTAGAAAACTAGCTGCAAGAGCGGTTCCAGAAGGTGGTTAATAATGGTATATTTTCTGAATGGTCTAGGGTTGTGAGAGGGGTACCCCAGGTCTCTGTTCTGGGACCAATCCTATTTAACTTGTTATAAACTGCATTAAGGTTGGAATGAATAGTTCAGTCTCAGTGTTTGCTGATGATTAGACTGTTGACTGGACACCTGAATGTTTGGGTTTGGCGGGTTCTGCCGAACTTCGCAAAAAAGTTTGAGTTCGGCCCTGAACTTGACCCGAACTTGATCGCGAACCCCATTGAAGTCAATGGTGACCCGAACTTTTGGGCACAAAAATGCCTCTAAAAAAGTCCTGGAAAGGGCTAGAGGGCTGCAAAAGGAAGCAAAATGGGGGTAAGAGTAGGACAAGTGCCCTGCAAACCAATGTGGATAGGGAAATAACTTAAAATCACATAAAAAAAAATGGAGGAGGAGGTGGATGTGGAGTGGGAGGTTGAGGAGGCGGTGACCGTGGCGGTGTAGGTGGAAGTGGGGGTGGAGGAGGAGGAGGTAGCCAACACTGTTTTTTGTTTGCTTGTCTTTTTTTCTAATTGGGGTAGGCTCCAAAATATTGAGACATATTAAAAAAAAAAAATCACTATCTGCTGACAAACCCAGAGATGTTCTAGCATGGGTTCACTTTTTCCATATAAAATGTACCATGGTTTATTCTTCATGTTTCTCCTGTTACAAATTTCAATAAAGACTTATGTTCTATAAAAAAAAAGAATACGTTCACTTAAGTATACCAATGACTGTGTGAGGCCAGCATAAATGTCTATTCTGCACAAGGTACAGACAAGTCTTGTGGGATCCATGCCTGGTTCATTTTAATAAACCATAGCTTGTCCACGTTGGCTGTAGACAGGCGGCTGCGCTTGTCTGTGATAACGCCCCTGCCACATTCAGACAATACACTGGCTGCAGGGCAGTCCAGCACCTAGAAGGCATAAAGGGCAAGTTAAGGACATGTGCCCAATTTGGAGACCCAGAAGTTGAATGGAGCAGACCAATCAGTCAGTACGTGTAGGCGTGTGCACACATACTGTTCCACCATGTTGCTGAAATGCTGCCTTCTGCTCCTCCTCCTCTGCCTTCACCTTGTGCTTCCACTGAGCCCCCGGTGTCATTTGGGTATGCCCTCAGCAGCGCGTCTACCAGCATAAGAGACTGCTTCATGACTTGGGGCCCAGACTACTTCGCTGATTTACAAGGGGCTGAGGTGAAAGACAGATGGCCATGGGGTTCAGGTGCCAACTCTGAGCTTTCAGCAAGGGACCGGGTGGGCGACAATGTGAAGGAAATGGAGGCATTGTCAGCCACCCAATCTACTATCACCTGTACTTGTTCTGGCCTCACCATTCATTGAGCAGCATTCGGGCCTACCATATAACATTGAAGATTCTGTCAGCTACTCGCACCTGAGGAAGGTGTTTCACTTGTGCGTGTAGCTGGCACAGATGGACCACATCCTCTTCTTGCAACAGGAGCTTCTCCAACACCCCCAACACCAGAAGCACCACGACCACATCCTTTATTTGACGCTCTCCTCATTCTGGACGCAAATGTACTATTTAGCACAAATTTATATTATTTTTTAAACCGGCAATGTTGACGCACTTTTTAATTTTGTGCAAGAAATGCACAGCAAGGTGCAAATGTACTATGTAGCACTATTTATTATTCTTTTATTTTTAAACCAGCAATGTCGACGCACGTTTTAATTTTGTGCAAGAAATGCACAGCAAGGTGCAAATGTACTACGTAGCACTACTTATTATTCTTTTTTTTAAACCAGCAATGTAGACACACTTTTTATTTTTGTGCAAGAAATGCACCGCTGGCCACAAATGTAATATTTTGCTCAAAAAAAAAATTAATTTGTCTAACTGCAATGTAAACGCAGTATTTAAATATGCCAAAATGTTGCCAACTGAACTAACCAAACACTGCACTTGCAAAAATGGCTGCAAACGCCCACCTAACAAACAGCTTATCAAACAAAATGTACTCTAGCAAACAAAAATTTCCTCTAGCACCCACCCACCAATAAATCGCTGTTTTTAACAGATTTTCTAAAGCTAATCTGTCCCTCGCAGCAGCATCCTCTCCCTACACTAGTATGAGATGATTTTCTAAAGCTAATCTGTCCCTCACAGCGGCAGCAACATCCTCTCCCTACACTAGTATGAGATGATGTGACATGCAGCACTGCGTGACTCCAGCTTATATAGAGGCTGGGTCACATGATGCACTGGCCAATCACAGCCATGGCATTAGTAGGCATGGCTGTGATGGCATCTAAGAGCAAATGAGTCAAAAACGCTTCTTGATTGGCTGCTCTGCAGCTATTCAACAGGTGCGAAAAAATACCCGAACCCAAACTTTTTCTCAAATGTCCGGGTTCAGGACACGGACACCCTAAAGTCCGGTACAAACACAAACTTTACAGTTCGGGTTCGCTCAACTCTACTTGTGATATAAAGATAAGCAGGGCAATAACGTCACAACAGGATACAGCAACTTTACAAGAAGACCTAGTTAAAATAGAGGGGAGGGTAACTATATGGCAGATGAGGTTTAATGTTGAAAAGTGTAAAGTAATTCAGTTGGGAGCTAAAAATATGAAGTTATGTAAGTTACTTGCTGAGGAGAGAACCTCTGGAGGAATCAAGGATAAAAAAATAGCATCTGGGGGTCCTACTAGATCACAGACTCAGCAATGGCATGGAATGCAAAGTTGCAGCAAGCAATTCTAGCAGGCTACTAGCATGCAATAGAAAGTGGTATTTACTCAAGAAATAACAGTATAATTCTACTACTTTGGAAAACTCAGGTTTGGCCACATCTTGAGTATGCCATCCAGTTTTGGTCCCCGGTCCTCAGGAAGGATGTCTGGGGAGAGTCCAGAGGAGATCAACAAAGCTAATAAGGGGGCTGGAGGACCTCAATTATGATAAAGGATTACAAATGTTAAACTTATTCTCCCTTGAGAAGAGATGTTTAAAAGGGGATATGATATATACAAGTCTTTAATTTGTGACTGTAGCTTTGGGAGGAAACTATTTTACCTAAGGTCTCTAAAGAAGATATGCAGCCACACAATGAAGTTGGATGAGAAGCTGTTCAATCTCAAACTGCATGAATAGGTTCCTTTCTTTTAGAGCTGTAAGGATGTTGAACTCCCTTCCACAGTTGGAGGTGGCAGCAGGGAGTGTAGACAAATTAAAAAAAACTTGCAGGCATGTATCGCAGTGAACACAATGAGCATGGCTATAGAAAATGGCAGTAACATAAACACACACAGGCACACTCAGGTTGAAATGGATAGACTGATATCTATATTCAACCTTACAAATTGTGTAACTATGTAACAAGGCATAACTGTTATAGAAAAAAAAACACTGGAGATAACTCTGCACTCCAGCTAGAGATGGATGTGTTTGTTAGTGCCTGTGCTAAAGCTGGGTGTGTTTGCTAGTATAAACAAAAATCATGGGGCAGATATATAAGATAAGAAGGATATATAGCATTCCTTGGCAACCCAATATAAATTTGAAAAGGGTGTAGTGATGATTGGGCATATCTGGGATTCTTGAAGAGGTTCAAGTACTGTAGTAATCACCAAAAGAAGAGTGGATGTGAAGAAAAAGCAGACTCTGCTGAAAGAGATCTATCCTTTATAAGCTGTGAGTAGATAAGCCCAAGTGTTTCTGACAAGAATGGGGGTGGCATTGTGCCTTTTTGAGGGTAGTTAACTAACCAGAGTTATTAATAGTCCTACAGACATGTGATACCTGAGACTTTATCATTTTATCCTTCTATCTGCATCAAGGAACTTGTGTGAGTTCAATCTAGGCATACAGAATAGCCCCATGGACCTGATCCCAATGGGAAAAGACTGCATATGAATGTTATTTTGGTCAGAACAAGACCAACACACTTCAGGATTTAGGTAAGTTAAACCTACTGTATATGTAAGGAGGTTTGTAACCAATCCATTAGTAGCATGAACTAATTCTGAGAGATGTAAACTCCACTTGATAAAGTTTTTGAGCCCTTGTTGGAATGTTGGAAGTTCCAGGTCAGGAGGTCTGGATCATAGAGAACACACAGATGATGCCCCCCTCCCCTCTCCTAAGAGCAAGGATGGGCCTTCAAAGGGAGGCAACCCTATAATGGACTTGTTACATATTAGACTTTCGACTTTCAGACTTGTGTTTAAAAGAAGGACTGAATCTGGATTTATATTTTACAACCCAAGTGAAAAAATAGGTTATATTTAGTCATTGATGTCAACCACTATCCCTGTCCATTTTTTTACATAGCTGGGGATTTCCATCCATTAAATGATTGGAGCTAAGTGATGTCACTGGTTGCTAACAATGCAGTGGGTGTTCCCCTTTGTTAATATGCAAGATGACAACTCATTGAGCTGTCATTAACAAGCTGTAGTCAGCTTGTGCAGACAGGTCAATGGGTCGGCATGTTTTTTGCTTTGGTGGGTTGACAGGAAATGTTCATTGTGATTTCATTGAGATGGACAACATGATTGATGATGGATTTACATCATGACACATGTTTTGTTTTTGTTCATTATTCTCATCTGGCATGTTAGCCACCTGCCAACCTCCTTGCAAACATTTACTGCGGCAAGTTGGCTCCGCTGCGCAGATCTCCATCTATAAATGGCAATCCATGCAGCCGCAGTTGTGGGTGGGTACGTGCCACTGGTGGCACGCTCTCGTGCCCGCCACACTCGGGTTCCCCGTTTTGTCAATGGGCATGGCTGTGATTGGGATCAGTTACATCTGTCATGCCCCTGTCAGCCCAGCCCCCACACAGTTAGAACATGCCTAGGGAACACAGTTAACCCCTTGATTGCCCCCTGCAGGTTAATCCCTTCCCTGCCAGTGACATTTGTACAGTAATCAGTGGCTAATCATGGTTTGTAAACGTGGCAACTTTTGCGCAAACCAAACAATAAACGCCTTTTGGCCTTTTCTTTATTGAAAATATGGGGAAGAATATATATTGGTCAAAACTGATGAATACATTTTGTTTTTTTATAATTTTTTTTGGATATGTATTAGAGCAAAAAGTAAAAAATATTGTTTTTTTTTCAAAATTGTTGCTCTTTTTTGTTTATAGAGCAAAAAATAAAAACCACAGAGGTGATCAAATACTACCAAAAGAAAGCGCTATTTGTGGGAAAAAAAGGACGTCAATTTCGTTTTTTGTACAACGTTGCATGACCGCGCAATTTTTAGTTAAAGTGATGCAGTGCCGATTTGCAAAAAGTGCTCTGGTCATGAAGGGGGTAAATCCTTCCGGGGCTGAAGTGGTTAAGAAGGAAAGTAACCAGACAGAACAGAGAAAGCACAGCCAGTCAGATGATCAATTTTGAATAGTGATGAATCAAACAAACCTACATTCAAGTGGTTAAGGGAAATCTCAGTCACTTTGTTTACAAATTACAACCAGAATAAAGCGGCTGGAAAATTTAATTTAGCAGCAATTTAAATGGTATTTTTTCCCCATAAATTTCAACTTTGCTTTAGTACATTGTACAGGTGTGCCACTTCACATGCAGGTAAAAGGCATCCCAAAAGCATGTTAATTTAAGGAATTGTGTGTTTTTATTGTTACCTTTTAAAAGAACTGATCTCCAACTGACAGTATTTTTTTAAATTATTTTTGCATTGGTACATGTTCCCAGTTCAGGGCCCAGTAACCCATGCCCTTTGTTTGACAATCCCTTGCCTATTAGCCTTGAAAATGAATATGTTTACAAACAGAAGGAATGCTGCTGGGAAATGTCATTTAGACCCCTTTCATGCTTGTGTGAGTTGTCCTTTGATTTGAGACTACAGAGTCGTTCCCCGTTATTTCCAATGAGTACCATTCATATCTGTGAAACTTTCAAGTCATACCGACTTCAAAGTAGTCCCTGCATTGCTTTGGTCCAACTTTTATGCAACTTGAGGTCCATTGACTTCAATGTTAAACCCTCAAAGTCTCATGCAAATCGCACCTGAATAATATAGATGCGACTTCTGTACTACTTCTGTACGACTTTGTAATATGTTTTCATTGAGCCAAAGTTGCAAAAAAGTCGGACCAAAGTCGTACTGATCCCAAATCGCGCAAAATCGGGGCAAAAAATCACAGTAAAATCGGGTCACACAAGTGTGAAATGAGCCTTAGCAAAAAATGGCATTTTTTTTTTCATTCTAAATGTCACTATTGATTTAGTACATCCTACAGATGTGCCACTTCATAAGATTTAAGGTTTAAAGCATCCTCCAAGTATGTTATTTAAAGAAAGTGTGCATTAATGTTTCACTTTAAAGGATACGTTCACCTTTGGAACATTTTTAAGGTGGAACGTATCATATTTCAGTCTCTGCACTCTACGTGACCGATCCCCCCACTCCCTGTGACAGCAGGCAGGGAATCCTCTCCCCACACCCACTTTCACAATTTAAAAACAGCGTGGCTATGTGGGACTCGACCCACACAGCTGCATCATACATTCACAGTTTCTTGTGAATGAATGCCTACACGTACCACCAGCCAATTTAGGCTTCTAGTTCTCAATGAACTAATGTACGAGAGTGCTGGTGAGGGTCCTTGTAGTCCATGGATCTTCCTGTTAACAGGTAACCATCTGCTTGTACAAGGATGAGCAGACAGCTATGCTGAGAGTCTGCTGGTGCTTGAGATTGCACCCGTGATATGCTGATCACTAGTGCAATGCTCTTCAGGTTCCTTAGAAAAAAATATTAAATGCACTTTTTTTTTACCTGCAAAAAATGTGCATTTATTTATTTTAAAATGGGAACCTATCCTTTAGGCTTTATTAAAAAATCTGTAATCTTTAAAATATTTTTTTGCATTCTTACATGTCCAACCTGGTCTTTTAGTCTTGAAAATGGAGTGAATAGATTTTCAAGATTTCCCTCCTATTTACTTCAGTGGGGTTTACATTAAAGTTTGCAAATTGCAGATTTTTGGATGTATTTGCTCAACCACACAATAAATCAAACCCAAGCAAATGTGCCTATCACTAGTCTGCACCTGTCTACCGCTCCTGCAAATGCTCTTCTGAGTTATTCAGCTCACTCATTTACCTCTGAATGTGTTATAAGATCTTGCTATTCATGTCTATACCACAGAATTGTAAGCCAGCTATCTGAAACCTCTGGAGTACTAGACCTGCACTCACCGCCTGCTAGCTACAGGATAAATGTGATGTATTTATAAGCAATGTTTTATACTTGCTGGACTAAAAATAAATATTTTTAACAACTGTGTTGTTTTAAGCCTGAACATAGTATATTAATAGAGAAATTATATAAAGAAAAAACACTATTTATTCACTCTAAGCATTTGTGGGACCTTCCTAAATGTAGGCCTTTTCATGTCATTCAAGAATCTTCATCTTGATTGAATAAATTACTTTTTCTCATACTGTGGTGCTGCCCTGTCTTTTTCGACAGTCATATTAGTTGGTTAGTCACAGCCTCTGACAAGACCATCATAATCATTTCATTTCCTGAAATACTCTGTGTGCTGCAGACATGTTAAAATTGGCCAGATGGCTGTATATCATTGTATCTCAGTGCACTTCAAGCAAAATGAAAAATGTCATCAGTAAATTTACTAAAATCCTCAAACTTGTACGAATGCATCCAAGCAATGGGTATTCACAGACATGAGCACATAATATAATCTCTTAGACTACAGTATATCTAACCGAGCCGAGCATGTGTAATGAGTCATCACGCAATAGTATAAGCTTAAGAAAAAGTATCTTTAATTGGAAAATAAAATTGGTATTTTCAAGTGGGTATTATGTTGTATGATTTTTTGCAACTGACACATCCTGTAGCACAGCTGGGCACCAATGCCTGCTCAGAACAGTTCTAAAGCCGCTTTTACTTTTAAATAAAGTAAGGAAGGGTAAGAAATCCCTATCAGATTTGATATGTTCTTACTGTGTATCTCAGTGTCGCCCATGTGACATCAGAACAAAAATGAAGGTAACGGGAATCACAAGGACAGGAAGGTCACATACAGCAGTAGAAACCTGTCCTGGGATGCAGCCTTTACCCACTCCAAAATACAATTGTTTTTATTGCTGTTTCCTATCCCTCTTTGTCGCTCTCAGCTTGCCACCAGGTGAGAGGAAATCTCCCCAGAGAACAATAAAAACAGACAGGACTTCTATTCTTTCCCCATTCTATCCAAAGAAAGAAAAGGAACATTTTGCCTTGGTTGAGCTTCAATGGAGGCTTAGACACTGCACACGAAAGAAACAGCCCAAGTGCATTGAAGAGTCAAATGGCTTCAGCCTGGCTCCTCTCAGACCATGCCTCCAACAGTTTTGGGGACCTCATTGCTGTCACACAGACAGTGCAGGAGCCCATCATTTTTGAGGCTTTGTGGGCAGAGCCTGATAGGGATTCAGTGATTTATGTTCCCCATTATGTCCACCTTCCGTGTGATTGACAGCCTGCTATTGGCTATAGGATCTGCCTAGTACCTGCTGTTAAGCACAAGGAAAAAGCCGGACCTGACAGGGAACTAGTGTCTCAACTTCCTCATTAAACTCCCCCCACTTTCAGTTTCATTGGTTGCTATGAAGCTGTTTGCTGAGAATTACTTAACAGCCAGTGATAGGAGAGGAGGGGGTAGAAGGGGCAAACATGCTGCTCTGTTACACAGCATACAAAGGTAGATGCTCTGGCTGTCTCTGTGTGCCAACTTACAATTGGTCTTATTTTCCTCTAGTTGTATTATCTATGAACAGGTGGTAATTCTTTTTGAATTTGCAGTAGAAGTGTCACTTTGCAAAAGTGACATTTTTAAGAACTTGTTGAACATTCAGTAAAGACACCAAAACTGGTGGTAGGGTAGGGCAGGACCCTTTAAATAACCATACTTCTAGAAAAGTGTCACTCATTCATTGAATTGCCCTAATAGTGTTCTATACTAATTATATGTTTTGTCTTTGAGCTTATAACGCAGAGTAATGTGGAGAACTGTATATATAAATTGTAGAATTGCATAATATTAATCCATTATATTTTAATAGTACTGACATCCCAAGTTCTGTTAATGGGAAAAGTATATCATATGGACATGTTCCCATCAAATGTGCCATACAGAAATATTAAACAAGAGATGTACAGCTTGAAAGTGTTGAAGGCCTTTGAAAATAATGTAAAAGATGCCATATCAATAACATGTCACCATGTTATACTTGAAAATGCACACTAATCTTTTTGCCAGTTATTAATATAACTGATAAAAGACACTGATAGACATTAAATGGCAGACTGACATGCAAGAATGCTCTGACTACTGAATGATCGTTTGTACAAAGTAATTTTCACAAATGTGCACATTTATATTTGGTAAGCATGCATGTTTAAGTTTATGAAGGAAGGGGGAGTAGCATTGTGCACTGGTCCAAATAATTTGGTGGAGGGGGGATTATGGTGTGGGGTCATTTTTCAGGAGTTAGGCTTGGCCCCTTAGTTCCAGTGAAGGAAACTCTTAAGGCATCAGCATACCATGACATTTTGGATAATTTCATGCTTCCAACTTAGTGGGAATAGTTTGGGGATGGCCCCTTCCTGTTCCAACATGACTGCGCACCACTGAACAAAGCAAGGTTCATAAAGACATGGATATGTGAGTTTGGGGTGGAGGAACTTGACTGGCCTGTACAGAGTCATGACCTCAACCCGATAGAAATCCTTTGGGATGAATTAGAGTGGAGACTGCGAGCCAGGCCTTCTCATCCAACATCATTGCCTGACCTCTCAAATGCACTTCTGGGAGAATGGTCATACATTCCCATAGACACACCTTGTGGACAGCCTTCCCAGAAGAGTTGAAGCTGTTATAGCTGCAAAAGGTGGGCCAACTCAATATTGAACCCTACAGACTAAGACTGGGATGCCATTAAAGTTCATGTGCGTGTAAAGGCAGGCGTCCAAATACTTTTTTTCTATCTACTATTAAGGCATTTTATCTGATGTTATACAGTGCAAAACAATAAAGAGGTAATATAATGACTTATATTGAGTATTTTAGGATTTTTGAAGTCAAAATGAAGTTTAGTGTTTCCTTGAGAAGCCATTTTTGGAAACTGTAAACCATAAACTCATTAAATATGATATCAATAAAGCCATACATTGTTAAAGGAAAATAAACAATTATGATATTCTTGAAATCATATCAGAATATTAAATATTCAAATTTATCTAAGCTGTATAAAACAATAACGTAAACTAAAAAATGTAGGCTAGCGTGCCTTTTTAATGAACTCCTAAACTATGTTTTCCTAAAGCCTCTGACCTAGGCTAGCTCAATATACAAATACTGATGTCTGTTGAGGCTTGAATTTCATTTTGGGATGTGTGTGCAGGGATTTGCTAGAGCTTCAAATGGGAGCCCGAGAGAGGATTCAGGCTCCAGGTTCTCTTGGGATGCTGAGAACAGTAACTGTAGAAGAAAAACATGCAAAGTGAAGGCAGAACATTTATAGAGTGTTCTCTTAGCTGCATATTAGAGTTGATCGAACCCGTGGATGTTCGGGTTCGGTGGGTTCGGCCGAACTTCGGGAAAAAGTCCGGGTTCGGTACCGAACTTGACCCGAACTTTACCCCGAACCCCATTGAATTCAATGGGGACCCGAACTTTTAGGCACAAAAATTACTGTAAAAGAGTCCTGGAAACTGCTAGAGGGCTGCAAAATGATTTTAGAACAATAATCTGTCCCTTACAGCAACAGCAGGAACCTGACCCTATAGAACTAGGAGATGATTTTAGAACAATAATCTGTCCCCCTAAGCAGTAGACTCTACCTAGTCCAGTCAGATCTTTCTGTAATGCAGGATGAGATCTGCAATCTGTCCCTAAAAGCAGTAGTAGTAGTAATCTCTACCTATCTATCTATCTGCAACCTGTCCCTCACAGCACCGGCAGCATCCTCTCCCTATACTACCCAGAGAGCATGTGACATGCAGCACTGTGACTCCAGCCTCATATAGAGGCTGGGTCACATGATGCACTGGCCAATCACAGCCATGCCATTAGTAGGCATGGCTGTGATGGCTTCTAGGGAAAACCAGTGAAATGCTTGTTGATTGGCTGCCCTGCAGCTATTCAACATGCGTGATCAAATACCCGAACCCAGAACTCGAACCCAAACTTTTTTTCAAATGTCTGGGTTCGGGTCCAGGTCATGGACATCCCAAAGTTCGGTACAGTTCGGGTTCGCTCAGCACTACTGCATATGTACAGTATATATTACATAGGGAATTAGTATAGGAGGTCAGGGTAGAGGTCTAAAAATGACTAACTTTAATGTTCTGTATACCTAAAACACAAGCAAAACTCTCTGTGGAGCATTTTCCTAATGTACCTATTCAGAACACAGAGTGACTACTGTGGTGTATTTCCTCAATTCTTCCAAATAAACAATAGTATAGTTGCTGTACACTATACAACAACTAGTACAGAATAACAACTTACATTCGCTTTGCTATATAAATGACAGCATATTTAGTATAGCACATATTACACACTACTTAAAGTAATCATATTGCTATCATGTCAGCATTATTACATTATCAAAATACATGTTTAAAATGTGCCAATTATTCTATCTTGCCATGACAAAATCACTGCTGTGAGATCTATGTCATTCACAGCTTATTACATTATCTATAGCCACTAGACATGGGACATGAAGATGGGGCAAGGCTTTATCATGGGAATATTTCTGCAGGAAAAGGAACAGTGGAGGTGAAATCGTTATTGAATCAGGGCAGTGGAGATATATTAATATTTGGCAAGGCATTATCAGGAAATGTGACTGATTATCGCACATATTCTGACATGGGGCAACTACAGGGGGTTATTACACATGTGCTGATGGCCACTGATGGGATAATTTACATACACAGGAGAATGGGTACTGAGGGGTTAAATCACAGCCTGAGGACTAGGGGCTAAGGGGTTAACTTATGTGCTGTGGGCTGGCCACTGGGAGGTTAAAACACATACCTTGAGTACTGGGTGCTGGTGGATTAATATAAATGTGTTGGGGACTGGGCACTAAGGAGTTTGCACACTTGTTCTAGGTACTGGGTATTAATAAAGTAACATGCATGGGGTGATAGTGGGGATTTAGGGGTTAAGGCACATGAGCTGGGAACTCAGCAGTAAGGGATTAATGCTGATATGCCGAGAAAAGGTCAGTGAATGGTTTATGCAGATAAACTGCCACTTCTGGTGTTCAGACTGGCCAGTGAGCTCTGTGTACCATAGGAACCACCTCAATACTGTCATGAATACTGGTAAGTAAAAAGTGTGTGTTGGAGGCAGAATACAGCAGGATTCAGCAGAACACAACACAAACGCACACACTCACTCAGCATTGTTGCTGAACTGAACTATACAAAGACTGAGCCCTGGTGTCAACTGGAATGCTGATTCTCTACTGCGTATGTCAGGGCTCAGTGAAGGAAGGACATGGACACTGTTTGTTATGCATTATGTGTGTGCTGGATGTGTGGTTACTGCATAGTAAGAATGCCTCTGGAAAATAAACTGAAAATTGTGTGTGCCAGAAAACACATACAGGGAGGAGCGCAAAATGACTTAGGGAGGTGGAATATAATATAATATAATTTAATACAATTGTAGCACCCTCTAGGTTGCTAGAGTGATGTATATAGGGTTTTTGGTAAAGTAGGTACATTTAGGTAGGCCTGGCTGGTAGCTAGGCCTGTTTTTTTTACCTGGGCTGGGAGTGGCTCAGGGTAGAGCTGGTGACTCACAGGCAGCATCACAGGGACTTCCCACTTATTTCTAGAATATTCTAGTGTCTTCTAGAAAGGAAGGAGGAGAAGAGAGGTGGAGCTGTCTGGAGTATTCTGGGGAGCCATGACCAATCCCCAACTTGGATTGGCAGGAGGCAGGCCTCCTTAAATACCTGGGGGTCAGCCCAGCTGGGGAGGAGTTGTTGAGGAAGGAAGCTGGAGATGAAGTGCTAGGCTGTCAGTGGCCTTTGAGGGAGTTCCCCAGTCTAGGGGGGGTTGACCTTGGCCTGGGCTCGGGTGCGGACCCTCTAAGAACATGTGAAGGTGTCCTGGACTGGAGACACGGGAGCAAGGAGAGGACAGCAGGAGAGAGCACTGCCAGGCAAGTCACCAGGGAGGAACAACATATCTCAGACAGGAGAGCTGGTGAGTGATGCACAGTCAGGAGC
This sequence comes from Glandirana rugosa, assembly GCA_018402905.1. NCBI lineage: Eukaryota > Metazoa > Chordata > Amphibia > Anura > Ranidae > Glandirana > Glandirana rugosa. The sequence continues at coordinate 200,660 of BLSH010410427.1, read as the reverse complement.
ACTGGGGAGGCATGCCTGAGAGGACTGGGAGAAAGCAATCTGGGATTGGGTGCAGAACCAGAAGGGTGGGCATGGGCAGGGGAAACAGGCAGCTGCAGCCAGGAGGGCTGGCAGGGCCTGAAGAGGTGGTACTTGAAGCAGTAGCCAGATGTAGGACACCTAGCAACAAGGACTACCATATTTTTGCTACACAACAGGGGCCTGCAGTCCCTGTCTGCAAAGGGAAATTGCAAGGCTTGGCTGAGCCAGTCTCAGGCCTAAATCTCAGTATTAGATGGTCCTGGAAGTACAAGTAGGTGATGTGCTGGAGGTGTTGAAGAGGAATAGTCTGCAAGCAAGTGTTATGCTGGAGGCAAGACTGGAGTGTATATACAGGGAGTGTATATAGTTGGTCCCATGTAAATGTTCTCAATCAAGTGGGCATCCCATATTCTTTTACCCCATCCAAGTTAATTCCTGTCATGTGCCTGGTGGTGGAGTTTGACTTATGCAGTAGTAACCTCTCTTGTGACCCTGATTCAAGAACCCCTGGTAGAGCAGACAGGTGGTTCAGGAGTGAGGATGGCACGAGGGTTGATCTGGTCACCGGTGACAACTGACGTGGTATCTCCAGACTCGTGCTGATAGTAGAGTGGTGGTACAGGCTGGGTCGGCAACAAGCGGGCGGTGCAGTACAGGAGGAGCAGGCAGGATAATAGTCAGGTACAAGCAAAATTCATCAACGGGCTGACAGCGGAAGTACAAAGGAGCAGGCAGAAGGGTGGTCATGGAAAGCCGGGGTCGGTGCAGGTGGAGATCAAACAGGGTCAAGTCACACCGGGTCACAGGAACAGGTACAGGTACAAGTAAACAGGAAGCTCAGGTACACCAAACTATGTAGAATGGACAGCACTGGTTGCAGGGTGCTGTTCGCCTAAATGGGCCGTTTGGGTGCCAATGCCGGCACACACGTGTGCGCACTCGCACACAGGAGTGCGCACACACTATGTACACCCACGCACAGGATTCCTGACCCAATTTGCTGGGGCAGAGGTTGTTTCCTGAATATTCCCCTCAATAAAAATACAAGACAAAGTACATGGACTGTTTTCTGTCTATGAGTGACTAGAAATCGTGTGCCTGGCTGGGCAGGGTGACAGGTGGACTACAACACTCAGCAGCCCCTGTGGAGGTAACGCTACACAATATAATATATAATTCTGGTGCATATCAATCATAATTCAAATGGGGTGTTCTAAGTCATTGCTAGCAAGTGGGAGTCTCCCAATTTAAAAAAGGAAGCTCGAGATTGTTCTAATCATGCTGTCATAATGATTTCAAAATGTGATTTCAAAATGAATATATTCACAGGTATTTTTAAATGCTTTAGTATTGCCATTTAAGGACTGAATACAATTGATGATGATGCATGTTATAACTATGTAAAGGTCAAGTAGATTGTTTAAGTATATGAAATATCATTATTTGAAATGTTACACATCACTGTCTTTATGTTTAAACTATATTGTTGCTATGATATTCCAGGATCTCGCTTAGTCACCTGCTCCTCAGATCAGAAGGTGATTGTGGCTTTGAGTAGATAGAAAGCAGCCACAGCACTGCCTGGTCGGAAAGAGCAAGTGTACTCGCCTTTTGCCTCATCGTGAATCCTATTTCATATTCTAAGAGAATGAATCTACCAAGTATTATCTGATTCAAAAACCTGTATGTCTCTCATAAATGTTTTCAATCAAATATTTTGATCATATGTTTTACAAGATGTGTAAAGATGTAGATATAACTAGAAGTGTGATGTTTAATATATCTCTGCATTCCTGCTATTTGTTTGTTTAAAAAAGAAGCAATAAAAACAAAAAAAGTTAATTCATGCATTTGTAACACACAAAATGGTACATTTATAAACCACTACATCACAATAAACACAATTGATTAAATAACTAGTCAAATAGCTAATAAATTAGTAAATCTTGTCAGGTTTTTTTTCTTAAAATAAATGATCTTCTGTGATAGAATGAATATTGAATCTCAAAAAGTGGATTTTCATCTTTTACAGGTGAATAGTGAAGAAAGAACACCCAACTATCATACCATTTTCTAATTTTAAAGTGAAAATCCAGCTAAGTTTAGAATAGAGTGAGGAAGGGTTATGACATCTGTCTTTTTTTTCATTCTAACCTATCTCTCCTTTGCTTAAACAAATATTATTGTTTGTATCTTATTTCAAAAGATATTTCTTACTTGCAACTTCTGCAGAACAAATCTCTCTAAAGAGTGATCAACATTATTTATATAAAAAACATTGAATGAATAAAAATAAATTATCTCTGGTGGATGTGATCTTGACCAGGATTTAAAAAAAAAATTACATCATATTGTAAATTAAAAAAAAAAAAAATCTTAGAGTATTGGTCATTTAGGACTGTGAAGCAGGTCAGAAATATAACATGTCTTGAGGTTGCCATTGCAAACCATATTACATAAAATGTCCATTGAACAACCGAATCATGCAATTGTATTCTCTTGTTTTGTTAATCATACACCCTTTGTTTGAGTGGAGACTATTAAGGCAGCTGAGTCTTTTCCAGCCCATACATGAACTGGTTATGAAAGGATGTTTCTCACTCAGACCCAGTCTGTCAGACTGGAGTTTAAATTCGATTTTTAATGTAGAGGATATACAGTAAGAAGTTTCTTACACAAAATGCTGGTCCTTTCACTACTAAACTGTCAATTAGGTATGGTCAAAACCTTCTCCCAATAGCCACTGATACTTGGTATAAGTACAGTGTTTATAGAAAAGAATCAGCCCCTTTAAAATAATCACATTGTATTGCTTTGCAGCCTGAAATGAAGACAACCCCAGTTTTTGTTTTATCCAGCTGTATTTACTCTACTGTATAACATACAAGTGTAAGATATAACAGCAACATGTAAAAAAAATACAAAGCACAGAATCACTGAGTTGGAAAAAGGATCATCCCATTGTGTCAGTATTTTTGTTGAACCAGCCTTTAGTCTGTTGGGATATGTCTCTACTAACGTTGCACATCCAGACTTTGCAATATTTGACCATTCTTCTTTGTAGAACTGCTCAAGTTCAGTTAAATTTGATGGTGACCGTTTGTGAACTGCAGTCTTTAAGTCATTCCACAGATTTTCAATGGGGTTTAACTCTGGGCTGTGACTAGGCCATGCAAGGACATTCGCCTTTTCTCCTTCATCCACTGTGTGGTCATTTTTGCTGTGTACTTTAGGTCATTGTCAACTTTCTGGCAGAGGTCAGCAGAAAGTAAATTTTTCCCTCTATCCTGACAAGTGCTCCAGTCCCTGCTTCAGAGACACACCCTCATAACAGGATATTACCATATCCATGCTCCATGGGACCCACAGTCACTGACATATGATGAGCTTTATTAAGCTACCTGCCTACCATTCAGATCTACAATCACAGCATTTGGGTGAGGGGGGAAGTAATTTTTGCAGCCCCAATTTCCTTTGGAGTTCTGAAATGTCATGTGACCTAATGCCAAGAACTGCAAAACAAACTCATGGCAGAAAATTTGGAGTGTGTCACAATAAGCCATGTCTTTAGGAAATCACACCTTTCACCATGCCTACCAATCAATGTGTCACCATGGAGCACTTTAATTGGGACAATGTCTTTAGCCCAGACAAAACTGAAAAAATCCTTGTATACTGTACATTGTAGCAATTATACCAAGCTGTTAAAATATGACAATCAAAATATGTTTGATACCCCAGGCTAGAAAAAACACATATAAATGCAACAATCCTCAAGACTTTAACCAATTAAGCATATTTATAAAATGTTTATACAACTTTATTAATAAATAATAATAGTAGCTTAGTGGCCCAAAGTGCACTTGATTAGATAAATCAATCGAAAAACCTTTCAAGACTTTGTAACTGTTTGCTTGAAATACATTGAAAAGCAACTCTGATTAAACTTGACTTGTCAAGTATGCATAACATCTAATATTAATTGGAACTTGATGAAATTGGTTCAGCATAATGTCTTTATCTTGAATGCTAAAAGCACTTGTGACTGTTTTATGTTTAACAGACATGACAGTATTGCTTTGGATACCATAAGCCTGATTTACTGTAAAATTGCAAACCAATAAAAAGTACATTCTGTTAAGATGACTTCTATTTGCTAAAATACAATATGAGGATTTGTTTATGTTTAAAATTCAAGTGGCAGGAAATAAAGCAGCATTAACTTGCAGAAAACCAAAAAGAACTATCTAATTGTATGAAATTATTTTTAAATGTTTTTTATTGTTACACGTAATGTATATTGAAGTAGACAATTGTCAGTACTTTTGCCCAATTTATGTACCTGTCAGAAACAGGCACTTGAATGTTTTGCTGCCTGACATTGAGTTTGGAGTGTCCATACTAGACATTCCCTTCTCAGTGTGCTCCTTCCCTCCTTTGCCAAATTGCCAGTCATACTGACAGTAACATAGAGTTTTTTAGTAAGAGTGGGTGGAGCCTGATGGGAAACTCAAATACTAGTTCCCCATCAGGTACCCCTTGCTGTTGATTGACAGGCAATGTCAGTGGGTGGATCCAACACTGCTATTCAGTCCAATAGCAGCTTTCAAATCCACCCAATGTCATATACTGTCAATAAAAAGCAAGGTAGACCTAATGCAGAACTAGTCTTTTAGTTCCCCTTTCAGGCTCCACCAACCCAGGGACACCCGTAAGTTTCCTAATATGAACATTGCCATATTTGGGTAAAAACATCACCACTATTCCCAGCTGTTTTGTTTCCATCACCACTATCCCTGCCCCCCTTGTTTTGATTCTCTTGACAAAATCTGAATGGCGGCTTCCAAGCCAAGACATACCCCAATCCGAGTACTGGTGTACCTCTGTATTTGGGCTCAGAGCTGGTGCTAATTACTGCCAGTTTCCTAATCTGCAAACACACTTCATTATTTGCTAATTCTACAGATTCCCAGATGCATGATTTACTATGTTGTAAAGTGTGTTGAATTGCAAGCAATCATTTGATCAGTATGAACATGAACTAATGAGCAGGGGTGTGTTTGTTTCTAGCTTGCACACAACTGGAAATGTAAAGTAGGTTAAACCTAAATGGATAACATTTCATTTATAAAGCACTGCGTCTCAAACAATGTTCTGCTTAAGCCAACCATAGATGGTTGGAAATTCAGCCGGTTCAGCAGGCCAGTTGTACTGAAGTTAATAGATTGGTCGACTTTTAGTACAACCAGCCTGTCATTTTTTTTCATTTGGTCACTGCCGGTGGCTATAGGTGCCAGCAGTGATCATTGTACTCTAATGGCTATGAAGCCTCCCACTGTCAGAATACAATAGCAAAGCAGAAAGAACATTTCATAATGTATGGCATGCCTTATTACCTCCAGCCTCCTATCACTTCTTACTACATGCACTCTCACTATCATCCCCATCAGTTGCACATCATTGCTCTGGCCTGGTTTCCTGATAGTGACAATAGTAGACCATGCCTGTGAAATGTTCTTTGATGCAGCTACTTGTGGCATGTACCAGAGTGGCAACACAGAATCACAAACAGGGAGTGCATTCATAGCAGGAAATCAAAAATTCTCTTGATGGAAGCTCCATAAAAAAACAACCTTTGAAATGGCATGATCATTTAAAGCTTATATGAGGTTTTAGTGTCTGGGCTCACATCTACTGTAACATGAATAAGCCTCAATAGTGAGAGAGGTTTGTCAACAAGAGGCCTGGGGAGCAATCCACCACATCCCATAAACTAGAGAATGCACATGGCATACAGATTAGGGACTTTTAGGGTGCCAAACAGAGATAGTATACTACATTATATTTTAAAATCCATATCAAATTGTATTAAGTACATTAAAAGATACATTGTTTAAAAAAGGATTTGAATAAAGATTACATGCAATCCAGGTATACAGCACAGTGATTATTGCTCAATATGTTTTGGCAAGATATGGCTTCTTCAGGAGACTTTTAATTTACTGTACAGGATGTTCCCTGTAGACAAAAAGAGTACACATTTAGAGACAATATCATATGGGGTCATGAGGCCCTATTATCTGTATTTCATGCATGATTAGTTCATTCACAACAAAATTACAATGAATCATGTGAAGGACTTGTATATCAGCGCCTATATTTCTGAAGGAAATTACTAGAGTGTTCAAACAAAAAGAGACAAATAGTTCATCTAGAAAAATAATCAGAATTCCATGACATCATATGACAGTGTGGGCATCCTTAAGGAATCCACAATGTAAATAATAGATGGGTGTAAGCTTACCAGATACTGGTAGAACATGCGCAGGGGTCAACAATAACCAAGATGGTGATGTTCATCCGGACGATGGAAGATCGGGAATCGAGGATCCTATCCGGGTCCAACGTATCCATTTGGGGGATTATTCCGGGGACTCTTCCGATCGTAATGCTGTGTATAACCTGGTGGGTCCTTCCGTCCAGGGGTGAGTGTTGGTGGGGAAAAACAACGACTTTCAATCTTTTCCAACTCCAATCCACAGGGTCATCCGGTGGGCCTTATTAGGGGGTTTACCTATGCAACCTGGGCCTATCCTAGGAGCTAAGGGCTAGAAGGTAGCAGGCCTACTTGTAGTGGTAGAACCAATAACAACTGGGGACGCGTACAAGATGGTCATAGACCATTCGAATGTGGGTAGATAATAAATGTAACACCTAAGGAATTCCTACGGGTGTGACAGTATACTACAGTACCTTAAGACTAATAAAAAGATCTACTTGATAAACAGAGAAAAACAAACTTGTGAGATCAT
>BLSH010410427.1:179482-192976 GCA_018402905.1 Glandirana rugosa | reverse complement strand
AAAAACCCCAAAAATGAATTCTCATCATCCGTAAACGCGACCACTTTTGCGCAAACCAATCAATAAACGCCAATTGCGATTTTTTTTATCGCAAATATGAGGAAGAATATAAATCGGCCAAAAACGGTGAAAAAAAATGTTTTTTTATATTTTTTTTTGGATTTGTATTTTAGGAAAAAGTAAGAAATTTGGGTTTTTTTGCAAAATTGTTGCTCTTCTTTTGTTTATAGCGGCGATCAGAAATGACGCAGCGGTGATCAAATACCACCAAAAGAAAGCTCTGTTTGTGGGAAAAAAAGGACGCAAATTTCGTTTGGGTACAACGTCGCACGACCGCGCAATTGTCAGTTAAAGCGACGCAGCGCCGAATCGCAAAAAGGGCTCCGGTCCTAAAGCTGGAAATCCTTCCGGGGCTGAAGTGGTTAAGGATGCCCACACTGTCATATGATGTCATGGAATTCTGATTATTTTTCTAGATGAACTATTTGTCTCTTTTTGTTTGAACACTCTAATAATTTCCTTCAGAAATATAGGAGCTGCATATATACCTCCTATGAACTTTTAGACAACACGGATCAGTTGTTTTTATGCGTGCTGCCTAGCCTTAAAATCAGTATTTTAACAGCTTTTTTACCATTTGATGTTTTACCATATATTGTATTTCTCTGAGTGAGCGTGGGTTTCTTTGCATATTTTTTCCATGTGAAGGACTGTTCTTACCCCTGAGATGCCACCAGGTAAGTATGTATCAGTGTAGAAACCACAAGATTACCAACAAAAGGATATCAGTGTGTCATAAGAGGACCATATCCCCACAATGAAAATCTAAGAGAAATAGTCAATACAATGTTAAAGATACCGTTGTGGATCTAGAATCCTCCCAATAATGGGTCCCAAATCAGGGGCATGCATTCTTCAAAAAATACCTGTCATGTCACAATGTGGAGCCAAAAAGACAATATCTTGCAAATAGGATTTATACAGCTTGACCTCAGTTGCATTAATTCATCCCACTAGAGGGAGCTCAATGGGTCTCATAAGCACAACACCTCCTTCACTCTAGCAGATGATCTATCCACAAACAAATAAAAATAAGAAGAAAAGGTTTTCTTTCCCCTACATATAGTACTTTATAATATATTCAAAAGCCGTCAATCTAGCTAATGTCCAGGGGCTCTTAACTCAAAGTGCTAAACAAGAAGGGTGAATATGGCAAAAAAGGGATTCCTCAAAGAGTTCAACTTGTTATGAGACTAATGGACAGCTCATTGAAACCAAGCCACTGACATCAATAGGCTAGCACAGGCAGGTAGTAGAGCTAGAACTGATCTAAAAAGACAAACAATGCTCAAGATTAGTGGCTTCTACACCAACACAGTGTGCTAGCAGAGTATAATTACCTCCCTCAGCATGACAATCAACTTTGGCTCCTTACTACAGCATGGCAGGGAGCCACACAACAGAGACCGCCGCCATGCAGGGCTTATTATAGTCCTCCCATTTCACGGCAGGCGTCCCCACCATTGAAATGCAGATGCCATATTAGTGCTCATCGTGCATGCACGAATGCCATGACATCACACTATTCTTGCAAGCACGGTGAGCACTAATATCATGGGAAAATGGCTATTTAGTACCACCTTGTAGAAAAAAAATGGAGAAAACACTTTTTAAAGAGCTTAAAGCAGAGTTCCATCCAAAAGTGGAACTTACGCTTTAAGTACTGGTGGCCCCGACATGCCAAAATTGGCATGTTATTTTTTTTTTTGGGGGGGGAGTGGGTACCTAGTTTTCACAGGTACCCAGCTCCCACTTTTGCCCTTGGCACCTTGGCACAGAGTGGAAGTTCACCTCTCCCCCCTCCCTCCCTGCAATCTTCTGGGACACGTCACAAGTCCCAGAAATTTGCCCCGGCCATTGATATCACTCAGCGCGGCTCGTGCATGTGCAGTGTGCGGCTGGCTGTGAAGCCACAGCCGGACTCCCACACTTGCAATGCCAGCACCGCGGAGAGGAGGAGAAGAGGAGCAAGGCTTTGGGCTGCTGCATCGCTGGACCATGGGACAGGTGAGGGTCTGTTTATTAAAAGTCAGCAGCTACACTTTTTGTAGCTGCTGACTTTTAAATGGGTGGAACTATATACCTCAATAGAAAGTGACTTACTTCATAGAAATGTATTATTATTTACTTGCAGTCACATCATAAATGAAGGAAAAATAAAGTATTCTGGCCATTATATGTATCTTTATTTTGTTCATCCACACAATGTAAACAACATCTATTCTCTATATATATCCATATACTGTATTTCATTTATAGGCATACAGATGCATCCAGCAAGCCCACTAATTATGTACAAAAGTTAAGAATGCAAAGCCCTCATTTAACCCATGTGGGGCTCGGTCGGCAATTGACGGCGACAAGGTGGCTCTATTGCGAAATCGCCATCATATGACGGCGGTTGTGAGATCGAGCCCAGTGAGCGCGCGCGCGCCGCCGGAGGTGCGCCCGCACGCTCACTGTGTCCGGGGAGGGCCAGGGAGCGGGTGCGGTGGATTCGATCTCCGCCGGCCACCCGCGATGCCCCCCCGGAGTGAAAGAACGGAGGTCCGTGTAAGTAAACACGGACCTCCATTCTGTGAGGGGGAAGGGCTGTGATCACAGCCTTCCTCTACATGGAGGCTGTGATCACTTCCCTTCCCCAGCTAGGGCAGTCCCCCCACAGTTAGAACACGCCCAGGGAACACAGTTAATCCTTAGAGCCCCCCTGCAGGTTAACCCCTTCACTGCCAATGCCATTTACACAGTAATCAGTGCATTTTTATAGCACTGATCGCTGTATAAATGCCAATGGTCCCAAAAAAGTGTCAAAATGTTCTGACATGTCTGCTGAAATATCGCAGTACCGCTAAAAATCACAGATCGCCGCCATTACTAGTAAAAAAAAAATAAAAACCCCAGAAATTAATTCTCATCATCCGTAAACGCGAGCACTTTTGCGCAAACCAATCAATAAACGCCGATTGCGGTTTTTTTATCACAAATATGAGAAAGAATATAAATCGGCCAAAACCGATGAAAAAAAATGTTTTTTTATATTTTTTTTTTTGGATTTGTATTTTAGCAAAAAGTAAGAAATTTGGGTTTTTTTACAAAATTGTCGCTCTTCTTTTGTTTATAACGGCGATCAGAAATGACACAGCGGTGATCAAATACCACCAAAAGAAAGCTCTATTTGTGGGAAAAAAAGGACGCAAATTTTGTTTGGGCACAATGTCGCACGATTGCGCAATTTTCAGTTAAAGCGACGCAGTGCCGAATCGCAAAAAGGGCACTGGTCCTAAAGGGGAAATCCTTCCGGGGCTGAAGTGGTTAAACGGAAGATCTATTTTGCCTCAGTTTTTAATAATCGTTTGTCTAGGCCACCTTTCTGGGGTCCCTGTTTTAGCTGCTCAATGACCCAGAATTTCAGGTTTAATGGTTGCTCTCCATGTTTCTCCTGCATTTGTCTTGCAAGAGTTCTTTCACATTTCAATGTAATGTCATTAATGTGCTGCAAAACACGTTGCCTAAATTGACAAATTGTCTTGCCTATATGTAGGCGAGGGCATGGACACTGAAAAGCATAGATAACTCCGTCAAAGCCATGATTGAAAAATGACTGCAACTGGATCATATTTCCATTTTTAGGGTTACAGCATTATTTAGTTGTAGGAATGTATCTGCATGCTTTACAATGACCACATTTAAAGCAACCCTTAGGTTGATCAGGCAACCAGGTGGAACTTGATTGCTGTTTTGAAACTTTACCCAGATCGCTATGCACTAGCAGGGCTTTTAAATTCTGTATCCTTCTATATGTGATCATAGGGTTCTTTGGAAGGATTTTACAAAGGTCTTTATCATCATGTAAAATCCCCCAATATTGTCTAATGATGATTTGAGGATGACCCTATGATTCGCATACCTGCTTGGGGATCTACTTTCCTCTCCTTTTGCCCCAATACCTTTATAAATAAATTTATATAATATATTTATGAATATATCTTTGACTCTAGTGTAGGAGTTCTTTAGTTTACATGTTCTGTAGCTCCTTCTGCAGAAACATTCCACTAATGAGGTACTTTCAGTTTGAAAGGCCTCTTCAGTGGAGCAGTTCTGTTTTACCCTCATAAATTGGCCATTTGGGATGCCACATTTTAAGGATCCAGGGTGGTGGCTATCCCAGTGAAGGATGGCATTAGTTGATGTTGGTTTGCCGTATATACTGGTCTGAATTTCCCCACTTTAATCTCTTTTAATGGTGAGATCTAAAATTGATACTGTAATAATGGATCTCACTTGTAAAGTACATACCAATATCGTTGACATTCAACTGGGCCACAAAGTCTACAATACTTCCTTTTGTACCATTCCATAAGGTGAACACGTCATCAATAAAACAAAGCCATAAGAGTATCTGTGCGGTGAAGCCATTCATTTCCTCAGTAAATACTCAGGTTCGTTCCCGCCAGCCCAGAAATGAATTGCCATATTCTGGTGCCCAGGCTGTGTCCATAGCAGTCCCTTTTCTCTGCTGATAAATTTTATCATGGAACATAAAAAAGTTATGCTCCAAAATATACCTTAGGAGTTCCAAGATGAGTTCTGTATGTGCTTTAAAGACCACTCCTCTAGTGTCTAAGAAGGATTTACAGGCTTCTGTGATTGATGCTACTGTACAAGGCTGCTACATCTGGGCTAGCCAGCTACATGTCTTTTTCTAAAGTTAAGTTGCAATAGTGGGATGATTGTTTAAAATAAATGTTCACCTTGGAGAGTAATTTGCTGTCAATTTCTTTTTTTAGGATTATTTTGAGCTCTTCTAGGTAACCCCGAGTAGGATCTTTCATTAAGATCTCATAATTCTTTTCATTACTGAGGATATCATAACACATTTTGAGGTAAAACATTCTCTCCATTAGGACGATATTCCCCCCTTTGTCCGCTGTTTTAATCACCAATGACTGATTGTAATGCAACTCCTGTAGAGCAGTCCATTCAGCAAAGATGAGGTTTTCCCACAGGGTTTGAAGGTCTTTTCCCACCAACTTAACAGAGTTGGATATGACTTCCCTGCAGGAAAAGTGGGGTATGGTTGCTTTTTAGTTAATAAGGGGAGAAACGTCCTATGACCTCTTTATTTCCTCCCTCATTTTCACTCTGCAATGATTCCAGTAACCTCAGTGTTTCTATATCTTTAGATGTCATGTTATCACTTTGCTGAGTGTGTTGGTCTTTCTTTAATGCCAATTTTATGGCAAATCAATTGATGTACTTTACCCACTCAAATAGATCAAAATCTTGGGTGGATACAAAAGAAAGGTGTCTTTTCACGACTGCTATGTGTGCATCTGTCAGTTCCATGGTGGAAAAATCTCGCTGGGTAGGGTTAGTGATGGGGGTTTGTTTTTGCTTGTTCCAACCTCTCCTGGTTTCCGTATATCCCCACTTCTCCCGGCTCCTCAGATGTTGAGAGGTTTCTCCTAAAAAATTATCCTCTCTATTTCTGGGGGGGTCTTGTTGTTCCTCTTTTTCCCTGACCTCTAGGCTGAGTGTACCTAGAGGTACTGTATCCTTCTTGGTCACTTTGCTTATCACTCCCTCCTTCTGTCATTGAGCTCTTTGGCTCCTGTGCTGTATCTGAGCCTGAGGGGTTAAATAATTGTGAATTTGTGTTGGTTTTTCTCCGAGACCAAATGTACGCTCTACCACTAGCCAAGTCTTAGGAATATCTTACAAATTTATTGTGTTTTTTTATTTTTATGGTTTCTTAATGCTGTTCAACTTGTTTTTGTAGTTTTTCTTCAAACTTATTATAGTCAGGATGATCTTTAATTTGGAGCATATTAGTTTGCTCCACCTTGAGCTGTTTATCAATCTCATCAAACTGGGACCTCTCAAAATCTAAAAGCTATTGCATCATCTTGAGAGTATTCTCAGTTTGTAGTGTATCCTGCCCTTCCATAAATTCTGGGTTATCTGTGTGAGAATGTGGTCTAATCAGAATTCTAAGACTGTGTACTGTGATCTTTTTTTAAATATACATCTCCAGGCTGGCAACTTCCCAACAACATCTAATATGTTTTTTGTAGGCTCACAGTGTGTGTGTGTGTGAATGCCTTTGTATCTTTGGGTACCAATGGTGCCTCATTAAAAAAGACCTGACTGGCCTCCAAAGTAAGTGATTCAAAATCTATTTCCTTTTCTAGGAAGCCAGCCATAGCGGTTATATTTGATCCAGGCTCAGGTCTCTCCACTATTTCACACAAAATCAATTAAATCCACTAACAATGCCTCATTTCTAGGACCCAAATCTGGCAAATATTATTATTTATACACAACTTAAAGGGGAGCACCTCATAAAAGGAAAATATTTCCCTTTATGAGGTGCTCCCCTTTAAGTGAAAAAAAACACATCTTTTTACACACATTTTTTTATATATTATTTAATAAAGGTTATGTTTTACTTTCAATAGTTTTTATTGACATTTTTCCATGAAAATATATAACATTGGTACATTTGTTGTATATTATAACAGACAACCTCAAGCAAGGTATCATATGTAAATACATTTGGTAAAGTCAAAGATCCATATATCATTAAATAGTAGATATAGGATCAAATCCATGGTTGAAGGGAGGGAAGGAAGGGGGCACCTCCCACTGCCAGACAGCCCATACGGGATCTAGCTGTGTCATGGAGGCAACATACCCACCTCCCAGCCCATTTTAAGTCCAGTTTAGATACCACTGCTGAAGGTACAAAAGTGACATAAGTATGATTTCAGATGTCCACATAAAGAGGCACTAGCCCACGTCTGGAAAATTTTGCAAATCAAGTAATAAGTTGTAAACTATAAGGAAACACATACAAGTTTAGCAGGTAGTATAAAGAAGAAAATAGAAAATAAAATAAATCATAAAGGACATGTCAGAGATTTTCACATTTGATTGAAGAAGTCACAGTAAATATGGTTGTAACATTATATTTCAAGGTGTCTTTTTGATTGTTGTACCAATCTGCCCAGGGGTTAAATTTGTCTATTGTGTTTGTGAGCGAGTTGGAGGCTGATGCATACATTTGCTCATAGATATAGTGCTGTTGAACTAGGTTTAGGACTTCTGCTATTTATGGGACCTAGGGAGATTTCCAGTGTCTTACCAACGTTAGTCTTGCCGCCAACAAGATATTGATCACTACATTTTGTAAGGGACTAGGGATTTGTTCTATACCTAAGATTAACAAAGCCAACCAGGGGATATTTGTATTGGGATAGCGGTAAGATTTGATATAAGGTGGAATATGCGTGGCCAGAATTTAGCTAGTGATTTGCATGACCATAGTAGTTGGAACAGCGTGCCTACTTGTCCACAATCTCTCCAACAAAGGTCAGATGTGTAGAGGATAAAATTTGGCTATGCGGTAGGGTGTCAAGTACCACCAGAGAGTGATTTTGTGCATTAATTCCCAGAGATTGGCATTCCTGGAGTGAACGTAAGTCACTGAAATTGTGTGTCTCCACTGATCAAGAGTATAAACCAAGCTAATGTAATTTTCCCATGCTGTGTGTGAATTGGATTTAACAAAACTAAGTTTGCCGCCAATTATTTGAGGGAGTATTTGAGGGAGATTCCTCCTTTCACTATATTAGTTTTTTTGATAAAATAATGCGATATTGCTAGGGAGAGTGAACTGAGGACTCACAAACCCTTTAAAAAGGGATGAAAGCTGTAGGTAGGTGAAATATTCTTTGTCAGGAAGTTTAAATTTGAGTTGAAGGTTTTTAAAAGATTTCAAGGTATCCCATGAGTATAAGTGATGGAGCTCTGATACACCACTAAGTTGCCATTCCTTTAAGTTGACATTTGATATGATTGTTAGACAGGCTTCCAAAGGGATAGGAATAATGATTGTTGGGTCACTGTGTTCCATTGTGGTCAGGATTTTCCAAGCTTTAAGAGATGATAATATCGTGGGGGATAGGTCAGGTGAGATGTGAGAGCTAAATTGTTGGGAAAATAGAAAGGGAAGTAGCTTTTTCCCAGGTACCATGTCTGACTACAATTTGGACCATAAGGAAGTTTGAGAATGGAGAAACCATCTTCTATGTTGGGCTAGGATTGAAGCTAAATAATAATTATGTAGTGCTACATAGCCTATACCTCCTGCTTTCTTATATTTGATAAGTTTGCTAAATGCGCATCTAGGACGTTTATTATGCCATAAGAACCTGTTGGTAATAGATTGTATTTTGTGGAAATAAGAAGTGGGTATTGGTACAGGGAGGGTCCTAAAGAGATACAGCAATCTCGGTAGGACCATCATCTTAAAGGCCCCTAAATGGACCAACCATACCTCTGTTTTAGATATGTTTAAAAGGGAGGCATGTAGTTTGGACAAAAATGGGAGGTAGTTTGCGTAGAATAGGTGGTTGGTATTTTCCGTGAGTATAATACCTAGATAGTTGATCCCTTCATCTTTCCAACCAAAGGGATACATAGCTATCTGGTTTTGTCTGACTGTAGGATCAAGTCCCAAATCTAAAATGTACGACTTATTTGCGTTAATTTAGTAGTAAGAAATATCTTGGAACATGAATAATGCCTTGTATACTGCTGCAAGAGAGGATTCAGTATTAGACAACATTAACATTATGTCATCAGAAAATAGACTGATGACATGGGTGTGATGCCCTACTTTAAAGCCTTGGATATCGGGGAGTGATCGAATGTATGAAGCAAGAGGCTCTATCAGAAGGTTAAAAATGAGGAGGGATAATGGGCAACCTTGGCGGGTGCCATTTGTAATAAGAAAAGGTTGTGATAGCATACCATCTGTGTATACCTGGGCAGAGGGGCTTGTATACAGTGCCATAATTGCTGAAAAAATTGGCCCACCAAAATCAAACCTCTGGAGTACTTACTTAAGATATCCCCAATGCACTTGGTTGAACGCCTTCTCCACGTCTAACACCAGGAGCAGAGAAAGTGTCTGTGTCCGACATGCATGGTGCATGCTGTTGACCACTTTCCTGGTGGCATCTGAGGTTTGTCTACCCTTAGTGAACCGAGCCTGGTCAGGGTGGATCAGCATTGGCAATATATCAACCAAGTGCAGAGCTAAGAGTTTAGCATACATCTTTAGATCTACAGGGTGGGCCATTTATATGGATACACCTTAATAAAATGGGAATGGTTGGTGATATTAACTTCCTGTTTGTGGCACTATTTTGAAGTCAGCCATTTTGAATCCAACTTTTGTTTTTTCAATAGGAAGAGGGTCATGTGACACATCAAACATATTGGGAATTTCACAAGAAAAACAATGGTGTGCTTGGTTTTAACGTAACTTTATTCTTTCATGAGTTATTTACAAGTTTCTGACCACTTATAAAATATGTTCAATGTGCTGCCCATTGTGTTGGATTGTCAATGCAACTCTCTTCTCCCACTCTTCACGCACTGATAGCAACACCGCAGGAGAAATGCTAGCACAGGCTTCCAGTATCCGCAGTTTCAGGTGCTGCACATCTCGTATCTTCACAGCATAGACAATTGCCTTCAGATGACCCCAAGGTAAAAGTCTAAGGGGGTCAGATCGGGAAACCTTGGGGGCCATTCAACTGGCCCACGATGACCAATCCACTTTCCAGGAAACTGTTCATCTAGGAATGCTCAGACCTGACACCCATAATGTGGTGGTGCACCAACCAGGCTTTTATAGTGGCAGAATTATAGTTTTATCCCTGGAGCATATCCCCTTATTTATGCATGCTAATATTCTACCTGCTCTGGTTGCTGCAGCTTGACATTGCATGCTATTGCTCAGTCTGTCATCTACTAGGACCCCCAGATCCTTCTCCATTCTTGATTCCCCAAGAGGCTCTCCCCCCTAGTGCGTACTTTGAATTTATGTTTTTTGCCCCCAAGTGCTTTACCTTACATTTCTCTACATTAAACCTCATTTGCCATTTTTTTGCCCACTCCATTAATTCAGGTCATTCTGTAATATGTCAATATCCTGTTGTGATGTTATCGACCTGCTTATCTTTGTATCATCAGCAAAAACCGAGATTGAGCTACTAATCCCTTCCCCCTGATCATTAATGGATAAATTGAATAGAATTGGTCCTTTGGACACGCCCCTGTAACCAGTTCTCTACCCAAAAACAGACCTTCTGGTCCATGCCTGCAGACCTCAGCTTGTAAATCAAGCGTTTATGGGGAACGGTGTCAAAAGCTTTTGCAAAATCCAGGTACACTACATCCACTGACCTCCCCCTATCTAGATGGCCTCTCACTTAGAATGTTAGCAGGTTTGTCTGGCAGGAACGTCCCCTCATAAACCCATGCTGATTACTGCTAATGATGTTACCTTCCTCAGTTACTTTTTGGATATAGCCTCTAATTATCCCCTCCAATAACTTACCCACTATTGATGTTAGGCTGACTGGCCTGTAATTCCCAGGAATATGTCTCTGCCCTTTTTTAAATATTGGCACCACATTGGCTTTCCTCCAATCGGCTGGTACCAATCCCGTCATTATACTATCCACAAAGATTAGGAACAATGGCCTAGCTATAACCTGACTAAGTTCCCTGAGGACTCTCGGATGTAAGCCATCTGGTCCTGGTGATTTACTTGTATTAAGTTTTTCTAATCTTTCTTTGACTCCGGCCTCCGTTAGCCACGAGGGTATGTCCTGTGCTGTGGCACTAACAGTATAGTTGCGGTCGGTAAACCCCTCCTTTTCCTGCGTAAAAACTGAGAAGAAGGTTTTTAATATAGCTGCCTTTTTTGTGTCATCTGTGGCCATCCTCCCATCATCATCTGTGTGCAATGTGCTCTGGTTTTGCCTTTTTATTATTAATGTAGTTAAAGAATTTCTTTGGTTTTTTTTTACTCTCTGGAGTAGGAGCCTAGAGGTTAACTAGGCCGTGACTGTGGCAGTGTAGGTGGAAGTGGCGGTGGTCGAGTAGGAGGAGGAGGTAGCCAACACTGTTTTTTTTGTTTGTTTATAATTGGGGTAGCCCCCAAAATATTGAGGCTTATTCAAAAAAACAAGTATATGTGAGTTCAGGCGACTGCGAGACGTTCAGGTAATAAGTGATATATTTGTTATCTTGTTAGTCGACCATAAGTATACCACTTCTCTCGCCTAAAATCTTGTTTGATCCTATTTGCCTACTGTATCATTATCTTCAGTTATTGTTGGATCCTAAGGTATAAGGTCCCGATGTAAGACGCTACCTACTGGCAACATTTCATTACTCTGTACCACCTTTGTAACCCGTTATTTCTAATAAAACTCTTATTGGAATCGAAGTATACGAATGGCTGTGTGAGGCCGATCTAAATGTCTATTCTGCACAAGGTACAGACAAGTTTTGTGGGATCCATGCCTGGTTCATTTTAATAAAGGTTAGCTTGACCACGTTGGCTGTGGACAGGCGGCTGCACTTGTCTGTGATAACGCCCCCTGCCGTGCTAAACACACGTTCAGACAATACATTGGCTGCAGGGCAGGCCAGCACCTCCAAGGCATAAAGGGCAAGCTCAGGCCATGTGCCCAATTTGGAGACCCAGAAGTTGAATGGGGCAGACCCTTCAGTCAGTACGTGTAGGCGTGTGCACACATACTCTTGCACCATGTTGCTGAAATGTTGCCTCCTGCTAAGACGTTGTCTATCGGCTGGTGGTGCTGTTTGTTGTGGCGGGCTGCTGACAAAGCTTTGCCACATTTCAGCCATGCTAACCCTGCCTTCTGAGGTGCTGGCGGTGGCACAGCTGCATTGGTGGCCTCTTCCTCCTCCTCCTCTGCCTTCGCCTTGTGCTTCCACTGAGCCCCCGGTGTCATTTGGGAATGCCCTCAGTAGCGCCTCTACCAGTGTGCGCTTGTAGTCACGCATCTTCCTCTCACGCTCCAGTGAGGGAATTAAGGACGGCACGTGGTCCTTGTAACGGGGATCCAGCAGGGTGGCCACCCAGTAATCAGAAGAAGTTACAATGTGGGCAACTCGGCTGTCATTGCGCAGGCACTGCAGCATGTAGTCAGCCATGTGTGCCAGGCTGCCCAGAGGCAAAGACAAACTGTCCTCTGCGGGAAGTATATAATCTGTGTCCTCTGTATCCCCCCAGCCATGCTCCAGTGATGCCCACGAGCTGCTTTGGGTGCCATCCTGCTGCGATTCCTCCTCCTCCTCCTCATCTTCCTCGTCCTCCTCGTCCTCCAGAACTGTGCCCTGGCTTGAATGTTTTTGACCTGGCCTATGCTGGTGCAGGAACCCACCCTCCGAGCCACTTGCGAATGACTGGCCTGATAACCGTGGATATGACCCCTCTTCCTCCTCCTCATCCTCCTGTGCCACATCCTCTTCTATCATGGCCCGAAGTGTTTTTTCAAGGAGACATAGAAGTGGGATAGTAACGCTGAGAACAGCGTCATCGGCACTGGGCATGTTGGTGGAGTACTCAAAACACCGCAATGCGCTACACAGGTCTCGCATGGAGGCCCACTCATTGGTGGTGAAGTGTTGCTGTTCCGCAGAGTGACTGACCTGTGCGTGCTGCAGCTGAAACTCCACTATTGCCTGCTGCTGCTCGCACAGTCTCTCCAGCATGTGCAAGGTGGTGTTCCACCTTGTGGGCACGTCGCATATGAGGCGGTGAGCGGGAAGGACGAAGTTCCGCTGCAGCGCAGACAGGCGAGCAGCAGCAGGGTGACAACGCCGAAAGTGCTCACAGACGGCCCGCACTTTATGCAGCAGCTCTGACATATCTGGGTAGTTTTTTAGAGAATTTGCCGCTACGAGATTTCGGCCATTGTCGCACATCACTAGGCCGGGCTTGAGACTCAGTGGCAACAACCACTCATTGGTCTGTTGTTCAATGCCCATCCACAACTCCTGCGCAGTGTGGGGTTTATCCCCCAAACATATCAGTTTTAAAACAGCCTGCTGTCGTTTCCCCCTGGGTGTGCTGACGTTGGTGGTGAAGGTGTTATGCTGAGCAGATGAGTAGGTGGTCAAGGAGGAGGAAGCGCAGTAGGAGGAGGAGGCAAAGAGAAATGTCCTGCAATCCTCGGTGGTGGAAGGACATGCGCCAAATGGCTAGCCGGCTCAGGCCCACCCGCCACTACAGAAACGGAGGAGGAGGATGACGCGAAGGAGGAGGAACTGGTGGATGAGTAGACGAGTCGTATTGTGGAAGTGGTGGTTGCAGTCGTGTGGGTCCCCCTTTGCTGTCGTCCGACAAAATTTTGACTATACAAACCCCCTATTTGGGGTGTGACGCGTCCTCAACACCTACCCGTAACTTGTTGTCTGGTTACTCACCAACAACGGTGACTCAGAGTTCGGGCCGGATCACTACACGCTGTTACCGGCTTTAGAGCATCGCCGTTTAAGAGATTTTTTGATGGGTCTATACAGTCTCGACGACGTATTTCACGC
>BLSH010410427.1:167792-179472 GCA_018402905.1 Glandirana rugosa | reverse complement strand
AGCAGTATGTGAAATCTCAAATTACTCCCACAATCTGATCTTTGTGTACGATCCCACAATCTGATCATTGTGTACGATCGTAACGATCGTTGTGTTAGGCAGGGTTTGATCTGCAATCTGTCACTCAAAGCAGCAGTATGTGAAATCTCAAATGACTCCCACAATCTGATCGTTGTGTACGATCGAATCGATCGTTGTGTTAGGCAGGGTTTGATCTGCAATCTGTCACTCAAAGCAGCAGTATGTGAAATCTCGATTCTCAAATTTCTGCAATCTGTCCCTCAGTGCAACAGTAGTAGTAATCTCAGGATGCAGGATCAGATGTTAAAATGTCTGCAATCTGTCCCTCACAAAAACGCTGGCAGCTTCCTCTCCCTATACTATTCAGAGTCTCAGAGAGCATATGACTGCAGCATCAAGTGACTCCAGCTTATGTAGAGGCTGGGTCACATGATGCACTAGCCAATCACAGCCATGCCATTAGTAGGCATGGCTGTGATGGCTTCTAAGGGCAAACCAGTGAAACACTTGTTGATTGGCTGCCCTGCAGCTATTCAACATGCGTGATCAACTACCAGAACCCAGAACCTGAACCCGAACATTTTTTGAAATGTCCGTGTTCGGGTCTGGGTCCCGGACACCCCAAAGTTCGGTACGGACCCGCTCAACACTACTCCTGTATCCTTTGTAGTAGCCATTTATCCATTAAAAAGAGGTCTATACTTGAATAAGCATTGTGTGATGAAGAGAAGTAGGTGTAGTCTCTTTCTGTTGAATGTAGGCAGAGTCAAACGTCAAACATATCTTGATCATGTAAAAAAGACTGGAGAGATATTTTAGATCATATTTTGGGAAGAGGTAGAGTCAACATGCGTATCCGGGAGAGTGTTGAAGTCTCCACACAGCAGTATGGATCCCTGCTTGAGTTTACTCAGTATTTTTGTTCATTTGTGGAGGAATCGGAGCTGGTGTTGGTTTCAGGGTGTAGAGGTTCACAAGTGTGTATCTAGTGGAATTTATGTCGCAAATCAACACAATAAATTTGCCTGCTAGGTTGATTAGCTCTGATTTTAGTTGGAAAGCTATAGTATCTCTGATTACTATCATCACTCCCATTTTTTTGAGGTTATGGAGGCAGTAGAGATGGGAGGAAAGCTGGGGTGCTTGCAGATTGGGGGAGACAGCTTATGGAAGTGTGTCTCTTGATCACATAAGATGTCAGCCTTGTGTTGTATAGCTTCTCTCCAGAGTGACTTGCGTTTGGCAGGGTGGTTAAGACCTCTTGCATTGATGAAGAGAACGTTAATCGACATGAGGGAGTGGTTGAGGAGTGCTTGGATCAAGCATTAAGGAACTCCATGGGAGTTAACCAGCAGCTAGAGATGACATAATCAGGTCCTCCGAGGAGAGAGCGCAGGGTACAATGACTGCAGGAGTGTGTTCAAAATGTATTTTTGCAAATGGTGGTTTCTCTGACTTCAAAATAAAAAATAGCAGGAAAAAATAGGAGAAAAACTTGTCAAAACATTGACCTTAAGCATGTGTTTAAAAGAGTGGGTCAAATATCCGAGTGCAATACAAATGAGAACTGCACCAGTGGTGTGAGGGGAACAGTCCACTGGCTAAGTGTACTGAACTAGTGACCTGGGGAAAACATATTTGTTAGAAGTTCTGAGGTTTGTTGTAATAGAATGGGTGGTTCATGAAGAAGTCTGCGGCTAGTCAGCCATTGCTTTTGGTGGCGCATTTTTCTTTTTAGCAGATGATGTGTGTTCAGGAATAAACTCCCATTTTTCTAAGAGCTGAAGTCCCACTTGCATAGAAGAGATTTTATGATTCTCCCCATATTTGAAACCAATCAGATTGGTGGCATTATCCCACTTGTAAGTGATGGAATGATTCCGCAGAGCCTTCATAATGGAAGTGCGTAGTTCTGCATAGTTGCATGGTGAATTGTGAGAAATCAGCACAAAACTGCAGATTATTATACGGAGTAGGAAAGGATGTTTGGTTGCAAGAAAAAGACATTAGTTGGTATTTAATATGGAAGAAATGAATGTGCATTAGCACATCTCTTGGCACATGTTCTGGAATGAAAGATGGCTTAGGGATCTGGTGAATTCTGTCTATAACTAAGTCAGTGTCAGGGACATCTGATAGCAGAGTTTTAAACAGGTCTAAGGTATATTGACGCAAAACAGATGGCTGGACAGTCTCAGGGAGGCCTCTTATTTTCAAGTTATTATGCCTGGACCTGTCCTCTAAATCTGCCAGCTTAGCTTTTATCCACAGGTGGTCATCTGCCTGTTCTTCATGCGCACCAATGAGGTCATTAATAGCGTGAGCGAATTTGTCCATTGTAGTCTCCACATGGTCTAATCTAGACCCTAAGGAGTAGACATCTTCTGTGAAGTGCTTAGCCAAATGCATGATGTCAGCATGGTTGGAGCTCTGAAGTGAGACTAGCATGTTCCTTAGTGTTGTATCCATTATTGGTTGATTGCTGGTTGGGAATGCAAGGATCGACTCAGGCAATTCTCTGGTAATATACAGTGAGTCATGGCTGACAGATAACTCACCATGAGATGCTACATGCTGATCCAATCTCGACTTGGACTTGGCTGGACTCCTGCTCAGAGGAGTAGAAGCTGCTGGAGAGGGTGATGACTGAAGCAATCCCTGGAAGGGAGATCCTTCTGTGCGGGCCACTGTAGGACAGTGCATGCTGTCCCTCGAGGCAGGTGAACAAATGCCATCTTGCCTTTTCCCCTGCCGGCCTCATAGAAGAAGGCTGTTAGTTTCTGCATGTGAGATTGCTTTTTTCTTCTGTGGGAGATACTTGTGCTTGTTTCGGGTGGTAGATCGCCTGTCTGTGTCGCTGGGAGCCGATTTTCCCGGGTCAGCTATGGAGCTCAGGATCTAAGCGTCCATTGGTCTTGCATGCTAGCCACGCCCTTAAAGGTTATGTTTTAGACTGCTTGGCCATCCTCCTGCCTGTAAAGGGCTGTTACTGAACTGACAAGGAGTTGCCAGTTTAGGAGTATACCAGCAGGAGCCGTGCAAGAAAAGGAACAAAGTGTGTGCAGGAGGAAAGTTGAAGTGGAGTCTCTATATAGGAAGTTGTCCCCGAAGTTCTTGTGGAAGTCAAGTGGGCATCCCATAAACCCTTACCCCATCCAAGTTGTTAACCCCCCATTAAAAAAACAAAAACAAAGCTGACTTTTGCGTGCCTGTGAATATTCGGTGTACTTGGCTGTGCAGGAGTGGTTGATCCCTGTTCATCTGCAACTCCTACGTGGGATGTACTACATTTTTATCAAATCAAGTCATGCCATATGAATCATTATAGGTATCTTACACAGTATATCAAAACAGGCACACCAAGCTTGCAAGTGTTCCCAGGGTAATACCAGAACATCAAGATAGAATTATATTTCCCAGGTGGCCTGAAAACAGGTTAGAATTAGAATACCCATGAAAAAAAAGTTTGTTTGTGGCTAGAGTTGAGCGAACCCGGACTGTAAAGTTCAGGTTTGTACCGGACTTTGGGGTGTCCGTGCCCTGAACCCGGACATTTCAAAAAAAGTCTGGGTTCAGTATTCGGGTATTTTTTGCTCCTTTTCTATAGCTGCAAGGCAGCCAATCAACAAGCGTTTCACTTGTTTTCCCTTAGAAGCCATCACAGCCATGCCTACTAATGGTATGGCTGTGATTGGCCAGTGCATCATGTGACCCAGACTATTTTTGGAGCCTGTTGAATAGCTGCAGGGCAGACAATCAACAAGTGTTTCACTCGTTTGCCCTTAGTTAGAAGCCATCACAGCCATCACAGCCATGCCAGCATTTCAAAATTCCTGGCCTTTGAAATGCTGTCATTCTGTCTGGTGGACACAGACAGTTTTAAAAACCTGATGGTGGTGGCTGTCCCACAGTACGTGGTTCCCATCCGCCACTACTTTTCCAGGAGAGCCATCCCTTCCCTGCACAAACAAGGGACGAGATCAAGTGTGCACTGCGCAACACCATCTGTGGCAAGGTCCACATAACCACTGATACGTGGACCAGTAAGCACGGGCAAGGATGCTATATCTTGCTAACTGCACACTGGGCAAATGTAGTGGCGGGTGGGCCTGAGGCGGCTTGCCGCTTGGTGCATGTCCTTCCGCCACTGAGGATTGCAGGGCATTTCTCTTTGCCTCCTGTTGCCTCCTCCTCCTACTCCGCTTCCTCCTCCTCTACCACCTCCTCATCTGCTCAGCGTAACACCTTCACCACCAACTTCACCACATCCAGGGGGAAATGACAGCAGGCTGTTTTAAAACTGATATGTTTGGGGGATAAACCCCACACTGCGCAGAAGCTGCGGACGGGCATTGAACAACAGACCGAAGAGTGGTTGTTGCCACTGAGCCTCAAGCCTGGCCTGGTGGTGTGCGATAATGGGCAAAATCTCGTAGCAGCTCTGGGCCTAGCCGGTTTGACGCACATCCCTTGCCTGGCGCATGTGCTGAATTTGGTGGTGCAGAAATTTCTAAAAACTACACGGGTATGTCAGAGCTGCTGCAGAAAGTGCGGGCCGTCTGTGCGCGCTTTCTGCGTTTTCACCCTGCTGCTGCTCACCTGTCTGTGCTGCGGGCCTTCCCGCTCACCGCCTCCTATGCGACGGGCCCAATAGGTGGAACTCCACCTTGCACATGCTGGAGAGACTGTGCGAGCAGCAGCAGGCAATTGTGGAGTTTCAGCTGCAGCACGCACGGGTCAGTCGCTCTGCGGAACAGCACCACTTCACCACCAACGAGTGGGCCTTCATGCGAGACCTGTGTACCATATTGCAGAGTTTCGAGTACTCCACCAACATGGCCAGTGCCGATGACGCTGTTCTCAGCGTTACTATGCCACTTCTATGTCTCCTTGAAAAACACTTCGGGTGATGATGGAAGAGGATGTGGCACAAGAGGAAGAGGAGGAGGAAGAGGGGTCATTTCTATGGTTATCAGGTCAGCCATTCACAAATGGCTCGGAGTGTGGGTTCCTGCACCAGCATAGGCCAGGTAAAACATTTTCAAGCCAGGGCACAGTTCTGGAGGATGAGGAGGATGAGGATGATGAGGAGGAGGAGGAGGATGAACCATGTTCACAGCAGGGTGGCACCCAATGCATCACTGGAGCATGGCTGGGCGGATACGGAGGACACAGATGATACACCTCCCACAGAGGACAGCTTGTCTTTGCCTCTGGGCAGCTTGGCACACATGAGTGAGTACATGCTGCAGTGCCTGCTCAATGACAGCCAAGTTGCCCACATTGTAACTTGTGCTGATTACTGGGTGGCCACCCTGCTGGATCCCGTTACAAGGACAACGTGCCATCCTTAATTCCCTCACTGGAGTGTGATCAGATGATGCGCAACTACAAGCACACGCTGGTAGATGCGCTGCTGAAGGCATTCCCAAATGACACCGGGGGCTCAGTGGAAGCACAAGGCGAAGGCGGAGGAGGAGGAAGAGGTCGCCAACGCAGCTGTGGCACCGCCAGCACCTCAGAAGGCAGGGTTAGCATGGCCGAAATGTGGAAAAGCTTTGTCAGCAGCACGCCACAACAAACAGCACCACCAGCTGTGTCTTAGCAGGAGGCAGCATTTCAGCAACATCGTGGAACAGTATGTGTGCACACGCCTACACGTACAGACTGATGGGTCTGACCCATTCAACTTCTGGGTCTCCAAATTGGGCACATGGCCTGAGGTTGCCCTTTATGCCTTGGAGGTGCTGGCCTGCCCTGCAGCCAGTGTATTGTCTGAACGTGTGTTTAGCACGGCGGGGGGTGTTGTCACAGACAAGCGCAGCCGCCTGTGCACAGCCAACGTGGACAAGCTAACATTTATTAAAATGAACCAGGCATGGATCCCACAAGACTTGTCTGTACCTTGTGCAGAATAGACATTTAGATCGGCCTCACACAGCCATTGGTATACTTGTTTTTTTTTTAATATGTCTCAATATTTTGGGGGCTACCCCAATTAGAAAAAAAAACGAATAAACAAAAAACAGTGTTGGCTACCTCCTCCTCCTCCACTGCCACTTCCACCTACACCACCACGGCTCATGGCCTACTCAACCTCCTACTCCACATCCACCTCCTCCATTTTTTTTATGTGATTTTAAGTTATTTCCCTATCCACATTTGTTTTCAGGGCACTTGTCCTACTCTTACCCCCATTTTGCTTCCTTTTGCAGCCCTCTTGCTCTTTCCAGGACTTTTTTACAGCCATTTTTGTGCCCAAAAGTTTGGGTCACCATTAACTTCAATGGGTTTGGGGTCCGGGCTCAAGTTCGGTAACAAACCCGAACTTTTTCGCGAAGTTCGGCCGAACCCAACGAACCCGAACATCCAGGTGTCCGCTCAACTCTATTTGTGGCTAATATTGCATCATTATGATATTGATTATGTTTCACACAACACCACTTGTGGGACCATGATTCAACTATATAGTTTTGCATTAATTAATATCAATGGGATAGCATTCATATTAGTGTCATTATATCAGCATGGTTTAGTGTCTCTACCCGATATAATATGCTTCAGGTGAAACCTAATTTCTCATAACCGAGCTAGTAAGAGCTGTGTTTCATTGGTTGTGTCTTTTCATTTTACTCCAATGAATAGTAATTTGTAATAGTTTGCAGCCTCAAATTAACCTTCCAAACAGATTCAATAAAAAAAAGTATCTTGACAAAAGAATGCCAGCTTTGTAAAATTGACATAATTTGTAAGATTATTTTATTCTATATATCTTCATGCAAAAAGTAATGGTTATGAAAGATTTAGATGAGTCTATTAATGTTTAGTATAAACCTCTGCTGCTTTTGATTCTTGATCTTTCCATTTTAAATAAAAACACTGTTCGCCAAACTAGCAGTATTGATCAAATTCATGAATGCATTTTGTATAAAAATATAACAGTGCCTTAGCTTAGTAGCTGCATCATAATTTGAAAATTACAGATAGATGTAATTGAAATCTATGCTTTTTGGTTTTTGGTTTTAAGATATTTGTAGTGAGAGACAATGCATGACAGAAAATGTCATTTTAATTACCAATTTAGTTCAAAATAATTGCATTTGTTGAGGAAGAGATGCCAAAATCTGGGATTGCTGGGATTCCCAGAGTGATCACTTTATTAAAAGGTAACTGCAAATTTGTGGTTTTCTGAATGAGCTGGATGAAGGCAAAAACTGTATGTACAGTATATTATCGAACTTTGACATGTAGGTGGAAACTTGATTTTTTTAAGTTCAGGGTAGTATTTACTTTCTCCTGTGACTCTATTTTGCTACTGACATTACCTAAAAGCCCAACTCCAAGCATTTTTTTTAATGTGGTCAGGAGTAGAGTTGATCGAACCTCTAGAAGTTTGGGTTCTGCTGGTTCGGCCGAACTTCGGGACAAAGTCCGGTTTTGGGTCCGGACAGAACCCGAACTTTGACCCGGACCCAGAACCCCATTGAAATCAATGGGGACCCGAACTTTTATGCACTAAAATGGCTGTCAAAAAGTCCTGGAAAGTCCTAGAGGTCTGCAAAAGGAGGGAAATGGGGGTAAGGGTCGGAAGTGCCCTACAAAGAAATGGGGACAGGGAAATAACTTAAAAGCATTTTTAAACAAAAATCACAAATGGAGGTGGATGTGGACCATCTTCAAACTGTGTGTGAAAAGTATTAATTAGCGGGAGAAGCCATATCACTGTTATAAAATCATCTTCAAACTGTGTGAAAAAAAGTATAAATAAGCCTGGAGAATCGATATCAATGTTCTACAATCATCTGAAAACTGTGTGTGAAACTTAAACAATAGCCGGGAGAAGCCATATCCCTGTTCTAAAATCATCTGAAAACTGTGTGTGAAACTTAAACAAAAGCCGGAATAAGCCATATCCCTGTTGTACAATCATCTGCAAACTGTGTGTGAAACTTAAACAATAACAGGTAGAAGCCATATCCCTGTTCTAAAATCATCTGAAAACTGTGCGTGAAACATACACAACAATAGAAGGTAGAAGCCATATCCCTGTTCTAAACTCATCTGAAAACTGTGTGTGAAACTTACACAACAATAGCAGGTAGAAGCCATATCCTTGTTCTAAAAACAGGGATATGGCTTCTACCTGCTATTGTTTAAGAATTTAGAACAGGGATATAGCTTATCCCGGCTATTGCTTAAGTTTCACACACAGTTTGCAGATGATTTTAGAACAGGGATATGGCTTCTCCCAGCTATTGTTTAAGTTTCACACACAGTTTGCAGATGATTGTAGAACAGGGATATGGCTTCTCCCGGCTAATTTATACTTTTTTCACACAGTTTGAAGATGATTTTATAACAGTGATATGGCTTCTCCTGCTAATTAATACTTTTCACACACAGTTTGAAGATGGTCCACATCCACCTCCATTTTTTATTTTTTTATGTGATTTTTGTTTAAAAATGCTTTTAAGTTATTTCCCTATCCCCATTTCTTTGTAGGGCAATTGTCCGACCCTTACCCCCATTTTCCTTCCTTTTGCAGACCTCTAGGACTTTCCATGACTTTTTTACAGCAATTTTCAGAACTTTTAGTAAAATTACCAGAACCCCAAACCTGGACTTTTTTGAAAAGTCCAGGTTCGGGTCCGGGTCCCGGACACCCAGAAGTTTGGTACGGACCCGAACTTTACAGTTCGGGTTCGCTCAACTCTAGTCAGGAGACATCACGGTCATGTTTCTTTTACTGTCTCTGCCCTCTTTGGCCTGACTTCCTGGCCTGAAATCATCAAGCCAAGAAGTAAGAGGTTGTGAGTGTCACATGGACAGGAAGGCATAAAAAGCATATGATATTCTTACCCCTTTCCCTGTGCAAAACTTGAAAAAAAATTACCAGAGTTGGGTTTTAAAGAGTTGCACTCATGACTGAGCTTATATAAGAAGCTCTTTACGAAGATACTAGTTGTCTTGTTGTCATGATGATGTTCTGTGAGTTGTTTATCCAAAACAAGTGTGAGGATAAGTATTTTTGACTTAACTATGGCTTACATAATATGCTTGCTGGGTCAGCATAACAGCTAGAAACTACCATTTTTAAAGCAAGTCAACAGCATAAGACTACACATATCTGGTATGAGTTAATTGGTGATAAACTACTTGCAAAATTTGAAAATTACAAACTTTAATTCAAATCCCACTGAAGTCAATGGGGGACAAAACTTAAAAATACATTATAGCCCTTTTCAAAGCTAATAGGCAGGGGATTGTCAAACAAAGGGCATAAGGAACTGGGCACCGCTATGGTGGACATGCAAAACATTAAAATGTAGTGCTCAGCGGGGAGAGGGTCTTCCTTTTTATGTGACTTTGATGGCAACATTGGTACAACACCAATCCTTTCAATTAAATGATTGGAAGATGCCTTTAAGCTGTATGTTGTGTTGCAGAACAGTACTATTTAATAGAGCCCCAGCAACACCCCAATGTGATTTATTCTTATAACTAGCAAAAATAGCATTTTCAGGCAGCTGTGGATGAAAACCTGATTTATTTAACCAGCCTGTAATAGGCATAAATTGATTGGTGACAATGTCAAGCAGTCACAACAGACCTAAAAGGATGTTAAGCTTAAAAGTTAACTCTACTTTCTATATAGAAATAATATAGTAAATAAAAAAATAATATAATACAGCATATACAATTGTT
This sequence comes from Glandirana rugosa, assembly GCA_018402905.1. Classification (NCBI taxonomy): domain Eukaryota; kingdom Metazoa; phylum Chordata; class Amphibia; order Anura; family Ranidae; genus Glandirana; species Glandirana rugosa. The sequence continues at coordinate 169,746 of BLSH010410427.1, read as the reverse complement.
TATAAGCCATATTGTAATTGAATGTTATTAAAAATTAACTTTCCTTTTCAATCTGTAACATTGTAATTTTCTGTAAAATTCAATGCAATATGGCAAACATGATGCCTTCTCTACAAATTGGTGTTCAGAACTTCCCCAGAAATTAAATGTTCTGCTTGTGTAATTTTCTTACTGATTTTCCAATGGTCTGCACAAGTCAGATTTTAGGAATCTTCTTTAACATTTTTTTTTCTTTTTTTGTGGGACACAGAGGGTTAATTACTTCTAAATAGGGATGGGTGAGTGGTTCGGCCCAAGCATGAGTTTGAGCCGAACTTTTGCTTGTTCGGCCATTCGTCGAACACCCGAATTTGCAGGGTGTTCGCCCCGAAGAACACCCTGCAATGCACTGAGCATTGCACAGTGCATTCTGTGCCCTGATTGGGAAAAGCTTTGCCCAATCAGGGCGCAGTGTAAGCTGGTTGTTAAGGAACAGGGCCGCCGAGGCCTTAACAACTGACGAGTCATCAGCTGTCAATGGGTTTCCCCGCTGACAGCTGAATAAAAAAAGTGCCGGAAAAAAAATAAAGAAAAAAATGGCATTATATGCAAGTAATTGTCCATAAAAGTGGTATGGGGGTCTGGATACTGCCCTGGGGGACATGTATCAATAATAAAAAAAAAAAAATATATAAAAATAAATCTGTTTTTCAGTAGCAGTGATTTTAATGATGCTTAAAGTGCAACAGTGAAAATGAAAAATTCCTTTGAATATCACGCTTGGGGGCCCCTTCATGTGTCTGTAAAATGGTGTATTTGTAGCATATACAGAACATGCTACAGCAAAACTGACATTTCTAAAGAAAAAATCCAATTTAAAATGACTTGCGGTTACAATCGCTGACACGTGGCTATTAAAAAAATGAAAGAAATGATGTGGGGTCTCCCCCTCTAGTCCATTCCAGGCCCTTCGTGTTTCGTATGAATTTTAAGGGGAACCTCATGCCAAAATTAAAAAAAAAAAGGCCTGGGGTCCCCCACAAAATCCATACCAGACCCTTATCTGAGCATGCAGCCTGAGGACCTCTTCCCGACAACCCTGGGCTGTGGTTGTCAGGGTCTGTGGGTGGGGGGCTTATCAGAATCTGGAAGCTCCCTTTAGCAAGAGGGCCCCCAGATTCCTGCCCCCCCATGTGAATGGGTATCGGATTCATCATACCCCTACCCATTCTCCAAAAAAGTGTCAAAAAGTAGGTAAAACAGGAGATAGTTTTTGACAAATCCTTTATTAAAAAAGTAAAAAATTTTAAAAACTGTCCCGTGATGTAATCCACCATCAATCACGATGCCCGACGGACCCAAAAAATAGAAAAAAATGACAAAGATCTCCCTTTTGGGAGGCCTCCCATCGACTGTTCACCCTGCACTTTGACAGCTCTTATATATGCAAGGGACGGGCCACCCAGTTATGTCACATGCTGGCCCCGCCCCTTCTGATGGCACATGATGTGACGTCAGAAGGGGCATGGTCATCTGGTGACATAATCGGGTGGCCCCGCCCCTTGTCTATATAAGAGCTGTCAAAGTACAGGGTGAGCAGTCGGTGGGAGGCCTCCCAGAATGCGGGGCATTTTAATTTTCTCTATTTTTCAGGTCCATCTGTCATCATGCTTGATGGTGGGCCACATCGTGAGACACATTTTTTCTTTTTTAATAAAGAATTTGTCTCCTGTTTTTCTTACTTTTTGACATTTTAGGTGAATGGGTACGGCTATGATGTACCCGATACCCATTCATATGGGGGGTGGGATCTGGTGGCCCCCTTGTTAAAGGGGGCTTCCAGATTCCGATAAGCCCCCCAACCGCAGACCCTGACAACCACAGCCCAGGGTTGTTGGGAAGAGGCCCTTGTCCCCTTCAACATGGGGACAAGGTGCTTTGGGGGTGCAGAGCCCCCTTGCCCCAAAGCACCCAC
>BLSH010410427.1:152226-167782 GCA_018402905.1 Glandirana rugosa | reverse complement strand
TTCCCTATACCCCATACACATGACGGGACCCCCTGTACATAGTACATACCCCCCCCGAATTACACGGACATTTCACCACGTAAACATCGTACAGGTCTTGTACCATGTCGCTTTGGCTGTAAAGATTTCTTTTTTTTTTGTAAACTTTACTGAGTACCAATGTTAACGGCTGTGGGCCGACAATTTTTTATTTCCTTTTTTGCCGCACCCTAGGGAGGGTTTTAGGTATGGTCTGATAATAGGCTCGTACGTCGGACCGTCCATTCCTTTTCCCCCCCCCCCGCTCGATATGGTCCGGTGTACGGGAGTTATACCCCCACCCACGAAACCCCGTCCCCCGAGGACAAGGTGCTTTGGGGGGGCGCAGAGCCCCCTGCCCCAAAGCACCCACCCCCATATTGAGGGCATGTGGCCTGGTATAGCTCGCCCCCCCCCCCTTTTCCTTACCTGCCAGGCTGCATGCTCGGATAATAGTCTGGTATGGATTTTGGGAGGGATCCCACGCCGTTTTTTCCTTTATTTTTTAACAGCCGGGTGTCGGCAATTGTAACCATGAGTCATTTCAAATGTTTTTTTTTTCTTTAGAAATGTCGGTTTCGCTGTACCATGTTCTGGACATGCTACAAATGCACCACTTTACAGGCACATTAAGCCCCCCCCATACATGATACATGTCCCCCAGGGCAGTACACATACCCCATATCCCTTTTATGGCCAATTACTTGCAGATCATTTTTCCTGTTCAGCTCCCATAGACTTCAATGGGGTTCCCTGTTTGGGTTACAACATTTCCCCTGTTCAGGTGTTAAGCCCATCCCTGCTTCTAAAGGGATGTAGACCCTGCAATTTTCCTAATTAGAACTCTGCAAATGCATCAGCTAATTAGTATTGAAAAAGTCTTTCCCATTTAGATTCAATCTTCACACAAATATATATTGCTTAAAAAGCCTGTCTGCAATGAAGTTTGTTAAAATCATTGCAATATACTGTACATTGATCATCTGGAGGGAATTGTTTTTTTTTCAACAAAAGTGGAGTTACTCCTTAATCCTTCAACTTGAGCAGTGAAAAAATGTTTGATAGTATAGTTAGTGTGCTTATTTTGTATAGCAGTAGTACATTTCATTTTGCTAAAAATTAAAAAGAAAATGTCAAAAGAGAGTGAACCAAAACACTATATAACCACACCCCCACATTCTTTGAACCCCCCTCTCCCATTCCTATAACCTTAATATAAACCTCAAAATATAGAGTTCAGATATTTGAGCACTTGAATAGGCAGCAAACTGAAGATATTCTGCTGTAGGGGTCTTTTTAATGTATGAGCTTGTATTAGCACCATTATGGTCTGTAGCCTCTGCCTGCAGTGTATCAGCTGTGGTAATAGCCATTTGAGTACTTATTATATGTGGAAACATATGTCTATGCACCTAATAGCTGTCTGGGAGCAGCACCTTAATGAGAAAAGTGGGCATAAAAACCCCCTCACTCATTGTTGGAATAAGGCTCTGAGTATCCAAAGAGAAAAGGCCAAAGTGAGCTCCTGCCCCCATGAGCTTGAAATAATTTCAGAAGAATACATTTCAGGTTCTGTAATTTTTGTTGCACCTTATTGTCAATTAGTATACAGGAAGGGCACAATACTGCTTTCCAGCTGGTATGCCTAGGGGTCAGGAGCCACACTGGGTCACAGACTGTGGAAGCTCTCCAGGGGCAGGCAGGCTGAGAGGAGGCTGAGCACAAACCAGCTTCTGCCAGGCCAGAGGTGAGAGGAATAGTGAGCTGCAATGAGGATTACAATGCCCCTGGTGTTCCAATAGAGGCCTAAGATGCATCCAATCTGAACCGGCAGGTGTTCCTTCTTTTGATTCTGCTTGCCCTCGCCCCTGGACATGAGCAAATCTGCAACTAAGTTGCTTCACATGCACTGAACCGTAGGCCTTGCAGGTCATCTCATAAACCTTGGCTGTCCCCTATGAATGAACTTGGTTTGCACTGTCCCTTGCAGTTGGGCTTACACTATAACTTACAGCACTATATTGGATTGTGTTTTTTTGCATTGGAGAAATTAGGGTGTCAATTAAACTAAATATATATATATATATATATATATATATATAAAACCCCCGCGCTACACCAATATATGACATTAAATAAAATTAGCTCAGAAACACATCTGATTAATCTGAAAAAAGAGCTGCTAAACACTAATATGTGCAATCACTTCACATAAATCATAAAATGAATCAACGAGTATGGTGCTGCACTCCCTTTAACCACTTGCTCACTGGGCACTCAAACCCCCCCTCCTGCCTAGACCAATTTTTGGCTTTCAGCGCTGTCACATTTTGAATGAGAATTGCGTGGTCGTGCGACGTTGTACCCAAACAAAATTTATATCGTTTTTTCCCACAAATAGAGCCTTCTTTTGGTGGTATTTGATCACCTCTTTGTCATTTCTGATCACCGCTACAAACAAACAAAGAGCGACGATTTTGAAAAAAGAACAATATTTTTTACTTTTTGCTATAATACAAATCCAAAACAAATAATAATAATAAAAAATATTCATCAGTTTTGGCCGATATATATTCTTCTACATATTTTTGGTAAAAAAAAAAATTCAGTTGGCGTATATTGATTGGTTTGCGCAAAAGTTATTGTGTCTACAAACTATGGGAATTGATTTATGGCGTTTTTATTATTTATTTATTTTTTACTAGTAATGGCAGCGATCTGTGATTTTTATCGGGACTGCGATATTGTAGCAGAAATGTCGGACATTTTTGACACATTTTTGGGATCAATGACATTTATACAGTGATCAGAAATTTAAATCTCCACTGATTACTGTATAAATGTCATTGGCACTGAAGGGGTTAACCTGCAGGGGGCAGTGAAGGGGTTAAGTGTGATCCTTGGGTGTGTTCTAACTGTGGGAGGGGGGCGGGGCTGGCCGGAACATAACAGATCTAACTGATCCCAGTGACAGGAATCAGTAGATCTGTTATGTTCCCTGTCACAGAATGGAGAACCCCCGTGTTTACATCGGTGGTTCCCTGTTCTGCAGCTCTGACAGGGGATCGTGGGTCTCGGGCGGACATCGAGTCCGCCTGACCCATGGGCACACCCACGCGTCGTGCGGGGGGCATGCACGCCGCCACCGCCTGTGAGTGCGCGCCAGGAGCGCTCACAAGGGCAGGATGTCCATGGACGTCCACCCAGAGATTCAGATCTGCTCTGGAGCCGTACTTTAGCTATAGCGCAGATCTGAAGGGGTTAAGCAAGGTATAACAAACTTATGACTAAACCAGGCATAAATAATACTGTGTCATGAGTTTTGAAACCATATACAACAAATGATAAGTTAATCAGTATAATCTTTGAATATTTAAATAGAGAAAGTCCCATTCATCAAACAACAGTCCTTCAAAGCAAAAAATGTGCACATTTACACACACACATATATATATATATATATATATATATATATATATAAAAAAAAAATGAAAACACTGTGACTGAGTTATCCACCATGCCTTCTATAATCTTCATCTTCAAACACCACCACCGTGCCACAACAGATGTATTCTCACCTCTTCAGATGGACTTCACTACTCATATAAATTTGAGGTCAGACAGTGCTTTTCAATATAGATAATTAACCCTTTGGACAGTTTGCAGACTCTTAGTAATCTCAGTAATCCATCAAACAAGAGTTGCAATGGTTCCTACCTCTTTCTATACATGACTCGAATGCAGGCCATTCCATAGGTAGACAACTCCATAGTGTAAAACCATAAAAAATCTTTTATTCAACAAGTTAAAAATGCACTCACAATATGATAGGAGATCAAGGGCATACAATAACACAAACTTTTATGCAAACAAGATGGCCTGAATTGAACTGCCACCAGGAGCTTTACACCTATATATGGGATTTGAAATGTATACTTATAATGCTAAGCCATGTTTAAATTCATCCTCCTCTGGACACATTATGCCTTTATGATATATAACATCAAAATCGGTGTCACCAGTGTTGATATACTAATGGTTCAAATAATAGGACTGTACAAGTGCAGCCTAATTTACCGAGTTGCACGTGGATAAAGTGTGTTGTTGGCTTATTCACATTGACATCCTTTTTTTCTAGTACAAGGAACTACATGATTGGATATTTTAAACAAACACAAATTCTAGAGGGTAATTGGGTCAATATCAAAACATAAAAGCCAGCCCAAATCCTATTTGGAGTCCATTCTTACAATAGGAAGTCTTCACACTTTGGCTAATAGAGATTTATATATTATATTCATATGAATTGCTTTCAAACTAATATAAATTGAGGGAGAGGGGGCAGGTCATTTTGTATATTTTTATTGTTGAATTTGTGTTTTTGTCCAAAAATTTTAGAGTTTTTAGAGTTTTGTTAATTTGTGACTTATATATATTCCTTTTACTGCACGAGTGGGTCAGTTGGACAGTCTTAGCAGGGGAGTTTCTGTGTTTGTGTTTGGATACCTTGGGGATGAGTATAAATCAGGATTGGTAGTTTGGTGATTCAACAGAGGCACAGCAGCAGAAGGAAGAGGAAACCTTCCTGTTGTCTCAGGCACTTTGCCTACTGCCTACATCCATGTGAGGGCAGAGGAGGAGTAATAGAAGTAGAAGGCTTTGGGTGCTGCTGTAGGTGGTGTGAGGGTTGTTCTGATGGTGGTGTGGAGAATAAATGATGGATGTTCACCCTTCCAAGAAGGAAGCCTTGGTTTCAAGCTTCTTGGTTAAACAAGCAAATTGCCCTTTGTGTCCAGCGCACTTTTTTGCAGCAGAGGTTGACTCCAAAGCACTCCCTATTTTGGTCTACTGTTGGCCATATCTGCCATTGCATTTATTTATTATGGTGGGTTTGTTCCACCACATTTGAGGAATAGCTGTCCTCAAACAAGTCGGCTTTAGTGGGGTCACTTGTTCATGACACAATTATAGCTGTGATTGGTGTGCTTCCCTTATTTGGAGCAATATTTCATAATTAGCATTTTTTATTTTTAGTTTTTAAATATGAGACATTTTTGGGTTATTTTAAGGTTTTTTCCTGTGCTGGTCAAGCAAAGATGGCTGGTAGAAACATCAAGATGGTAAATAAAATGCTTACCAGTGATCATATTTATGAACTACTAGGTATTCAGGCTGAATCACTGTAGGGAGATACAATTGAACATGCATTTGCGGTACTAGCCTGCCATGCTGCACTTGTCATGTCAGAGAGGGCCTTCAATTCAGTATGGTGATTTTGTGACTAGAAGCTAAATTTTAATAACTTGTGGTGAGGGTGCATGTTTTTTGGGCACATAATGTTTTAATTTTGGGGGGGACTAGGTGGTTTTGAAGGATGCAGTGAGGTGCTGGGATGAAAAAGACAGCTATTGGCCAAAATGTCAGCAGCAGTTGTCTGATGTGATCTAATTAACAAAGTTATGATTTAAATAATAAAAAATAAATTCAATTAAATAGATAAAATAAAAATTAAATACAAATCATAAATAATACTTTAATATTATTCAATTTAACAAGTAGCTAACATGTTATTGATCCACCCACGCAGGGGCTAGCATTCACAGTGGTGACAACAGTTAGCATGCAAAAATAAGCAAATTCAGCAGTGTGAAAAAGCAAACTGATGTAACAACAGAAGATAGGCCATTTCATCATGCCTGGAGGGCACTGGGATCCTGGGGAGGTTCCCTACAGTAAGGTATGCATGAGGCCCATCAAAGTCCATATAGTGGAGCGATTCGTAGCCTATACCTATTTAAGAAGAAGAAATAAGTCAGAAACCAGGAGTAAGATAGGGAAAAAGGTAGCCATAAGAAAAGAGAGGGTGGCGCACCTGAAAGACAGGGAACCAGGGAGAGAATAAGAAAAATTAGCAAGGAAAGGGGTCCAGTTTGGAGGCCTAGAGAGGGGAGAGAGGGAAGGACTTAGGAACATCGAGGCTGTCCATCACAGGCGACCCAAGCTGGCAGGGGGGAGGGTAGGAAAGGCATAAGATAGCCACGGTTCTCAGTCTTTCAGGAACTTAGCATGCATATCATTGCGGGTGCTAGACATCTGTTCCTTGAGCATCAACGCGGTCATACGATCTCTAACCCCCTGGAAGGGAACAGTTGGTTTCCTCCATACTTGGACAATTGTTCTCTTGGCTGACAAAAATAGATAGGAAGTGAGTTTCCGCTGGTAAGCGAACAAGCCCGGAATTGGGTAATGTAATAGGGCAAGCTTGGCTTCTCTTTGTACAGGCAGGTGGAATAGAGTAAATAAGAGGCCAAAAACTTGAGACCAAAAACAAATCAGTCTAGGGCATGTCCACCATGTGTGAAGAACATCGCCCCGATGGCCACAGCCCCTGAAACATTCCTCACTGTAGGATGGATTGGCATGGGCAATACGGTCGGGTACCCAATACCAACGGAGAAGCACCTTATAAGCCACCTCTAAGGTGGCTGTGTTAAAAGTGCATCTGGCCACAGTAGACCAGGCGCCGGTCCAGTCCACCAAGTCTATCTCAGCTGCCAAGTCTCATTACCACTGAGCTACATAGGTGAGAGGGATAGAAGAGCGGCTATTCAGGGAAGCACAGAGGCCTGAAATGATGCCCGGGGATCCTGGAGAGTATAGGCAAATGTGTTCAAATTAGGTTTTTTGGAATGGGTGTCACACACCTAGTGGTGGAGTCTGGAGGGAACAACCACTCCTGCGCACCTGATTCGGTGACACCTGATAGAGCAAACAGGTGGTCCAGGAGTGCAGGATGGCATGAAGGCTGGATAGTCACTGATGCTGGTGTGTGAGATCCCAAATCGGCTCGTGTAGATCAGAAGAGAGGGGGTACAGGCTGGGTCGGCAACTGGCTGCCGCTGCAGTACAGAGGAGCAGGCAGAAGAATGGTCAAGTCCAAGCAGAGTTCGTAATCAGGCATGCAGCAGAAGTACAAGGGGTCAGGTGAACGGATGGTCGTGGATAGCCGGGGGTCGATGCAAGCAGATATCAGCAGGTCAGATCAAGCCGGGTCTTTCAGGAAACAGGATCAATCAACAGGAACAGAGCAACAGGAACAGAGCTGGGGCTCACAGGTACACAGACACTGTAGAATGGACAGCACCGGCTACATGGTGCTGTCAGCTTAAATGGGCCATTTGGCGTCAATGCCTGCGCATACGCACGCGCACAAACACGTACAGGCACGTGCACACGCGCATGGACGCGTGCACACGCAACATGCCCCTGCGCACAGGCTTTCCAGGGGCCACAGTTGCTTCCTTACAATGGGTAAGAGGAGGTTCTACGCAATGAGGGGAGCCAATGTTGCAATTGGAGATGGTGGAAAAATTCCACCTCTGGAATGTCATGGAATAATTTAATATTCAATAGTCAACCACGCTTATCCCAAATACCATTCCATGTGATGAACAAATATTCATATCAGGGGCTCTGTTTAAAATATTAAACTTGATGCTTGGTTCCATTAGTGCGTAGAGTGCCCCATATGAATTTGCACTCACTGGATGTATATGATCAACTATCATTAATATGGTCAGATGCATTTGTGGGGCATGTCCCCTTTAAATCCAGTACTAGTGTTAGGTTTGTGTTGTGTTGGAAACCCAATAATACCACTTAGAGGTACATAACAAGATGGATCCCATAGTGTAAAACCCCTAAAATGATTTATTGAATAAATGGTAATGAATACACTCACTTGTTATAGTGCCAGTTTTAACCTGGAACCTGGTGTGTACATTGGTTGTTTGTAAGGGGAGCCCACCATTCCGCTTCCATGCTTAGAAGTGTGGCTTGGGTCCCCGTCCAAAGATGGCATCGGCGGAAGTTAGGTCATGGTGACACGGGTATAACTTCAACCCACATCACCATGGCATAACTTCCACTGACTTCTCTATGCACTGTAGATGATGATCTATTTAAAATTTGATGAACTCCATGTCCATCTTTAAATTTACTCCTGAGACACTCTGACTCTCTAAGATACTCTTTTTATTCCCAATCATGTCACTGACATGTTGCCAATTAGCCAAATTAGTTGCTAAATGTTCTTCCAGCTTTTCCATGTTGGTAGCACTTACTTTGTCATGTTTTGTTGAATAAAACATGGGTTTATGAGAATCAGCAAAGAAATAAAGAAGACTCACCCTTAGTTCAAGGGAATCAATGTGGGACTTCTTTAAACATCTGTCATTCCCTTAACAGTGGGGGTGGATCTACATACCAGAGAAATTGCATGTATTTGAGTAATGGGAAGGGCTCCCAGAGAAAGTTGGTATAGAGTGACCCCAGGCAGTATGCTATATAAAAAAAACTATTTTTCAAATTTTATTGGACTCAGACAGTATTAAAGTCAAAACAAAGAAATGTTACAATCCTCCACCTAACACCAAAATAATGCAGCAGCTCTAGGAACCAACAAGAATGTTAACAGGAGCGGAACCTGAACCTGAAGCTGAAAACACTATGGATTAGAACCCAGTAATCTAGGAACACGGTGCTGACAGGCAGTGCATGCAGCCAGGAAGATTTCACTCAGCTGCGGCTCCTCCACAACCCATGTATGCTCAACTAACTGTAAGTCAGCTAACACTCATACACTGCCTCTAACAGACATACCTGTGCCTACCACGGACCCGCAGCCCAGATTCACTCCACACAGTCACTGTCTGAGCCAGCTTAAAACATTTTCATGTATGGCTCCTGCTCCTCCAGAGCAAGTACAGCTGCAAACTGAACTTTTTTGGCTCCAGTGATCAACAACTATCTTATCAGAGGCACAGTCCCAACATTAATCCTCTATGTGTCTGCCGCATGCTTCATCTAATTGTTAGACAAGCACGCCCTCACCCAAAACCACCAAAGGGGAACTGTTTGGAACTTATTTACACTTAGCTTAATGTTATTGTAATACTCATTCAAATAACCCCTGCAGAAATTAGTTCTAATTGAACAAGTCTGTCACTACTCCCTAGGAATACAAGCAGGATTGATACTGCTCAGTTGAGCAAATCTCTTGTCCGATATCCCTTTCTGAAAAGAGGACCAAGTTACTCGTTCAACTGGTGTTGTGCCCATGGGCCATGTGTGTGCATTAATTTTAACTAATAACAAAGTTATTATTTTGGTGTTAGGTGGAGGGTTGTAACATTTCTTTGTTTTGATTTTAATACTGTCTGAGTCCAAAAAAAAATTGAAAAATGTTTTTTTATTTTTTTTGATACAGCATACTGTCTGGGTTCACTCTATACCAACATTCCCTGGGAACTCTTCCCATTACTCAAATGCATGGATTTATGAGATTTGCATTCTGATTTTATGTAGATTGTACACAGCATCCCAACTTTTTTGGAATTGAGGTTGAACTTTAGATTATTGAAATTAGATTACTGGTTAATTTCTCAGGAAAGGAATCCCCTCTTTTCACAGAGATCCTGTCCTGGGTGGAGGCATTACCACTTTTATTATCACTCCCACTCTCCCACTTAGCAACGGTTCTGGTTATCCTATTGACCTACAGGTTTAGCGCAACTTCCTGTTTGGGGAGGGTAATTTTTCATAACTTCCCCAAAAGAGGACTACATTAGTAAACTAGGGGGTTTGCTCTTCATCTCTTAAACCTCCAGCATGTATTTAAAGGATAAATTCACATTTTGAACATGTTATATGTGACACCCCTAAGCCCCTCCTTCTCTGTGATAGCAGGCAGGGGTTCTTCCCTCCCACGACTACTGTCACATTTAAAAAGGTGCACATGTGTGGAGTTCTGCCCACACAGCCACATCATTCAGTCCCAGTGAACTGTGAATGAATAAACCACAAGTTCTGTCTGCCACTGTGGCAGATAGCTTGTAGTTCTCAATGGACTATGAGTGCACTGTCAACATACATTCACACTCCCTCAGCTTTTAAACTGAAAGCCTATATATACGTATGGGCAGAAAGTTTGTGTAGGAGCCTGACATTGCACCCATAGTCCACTGATCATTTGTTAACTGCAAAAAAAATCACTATGTGGCTGGAGTTTGGTTGTAACTGGTTGTAAACCTCTGAAATACAAAATAAACAAAGCATTTCCTCATATAGTGTGTACCTGCCTAAATCAATAGCACCTAGTGTGCATCCTACATGTATCTTTTCTTGCAGTTTTCTGCAACATAAGGTAGTACACGGTGTTACTCCTACGATCACTGACAGCACACAGGAGGCGATTGACAACCTCAATGAACTGATGATTCCCTCCACTCATGTTTCAGATTACACTCAGCTCTGTACTATGGAGTATGTGACATCAGATCCCCTTCCTCCTGGAAAATGCAAAAATGCAATCTTCCCTGTAATTCAGAGGGCTCTGAAGGGGAGAGGGTTGCAGATGAAGATAAAAATTTGAATTTATTTAAGAAAATACAAGACATTCTGTGAATGGTGCCTGTGCTCAGCCCCCTGTATTCTCTGTGCAGGGCGGGCAGATTGGCACAGGAAGCAGACGACCGCAGCGTTCACTGTAGAAGTGAGACTGCTACAGTGATTCTCTTCTTCCACAGCAGTTCCACAGGTATGGCATATGCATACTTGCATTGTTTCAACCTGTACCAGTGTAGCTATGCAATAAACACTATACCTACAGTTCTGCTTTAAATGTATTTTTACATAGAAATAACATAAGCACATGATGGTTTCTTGATATTTGCTACCTGTACTGTTGCTTTTCACAGTTTTTTTAATGGATGAATGCTGAAATGTTTATAGGATGGGAGAGATTAGGAGTGCTATAATCAAGGTGCTGCTCATTTATTATCAAACCAGAGGCTGGTGCAGTCTCTGGACTTAGCTATATTGCTATCACCTGGATGTGATGCTTGCTATGGTCTTCTGTATCACACATACAGTTGACCAGAATCACAAATCCTTTAGCAGGTAAAACACTTCAGCTTTAAATAGAAATCTTGTATTCTGAAAGCCACACCTTGGCTTTTATTTGCTTAGAAGGAATAATAAATGATTGAAGCATTTTTGACTATCAGTGTTAATATATGTAATGATATCGTGGTATAGTAAATACAAAACTGAAATAATATATTCCTCTTTTCTATATTCATAAGTTACATGATAGAATCATGATGGAGAGCAATGAAGGGGGAAGTCAAGACTTCACAAACTATTCATTCTTGATGTGTAGAATCACTAATGTCTTATATATTCAGATACATTTACATAAAGATCGGATACATTACAACATGAATAATTGGGATACAGTAAATGCTGACTTGGCAGTCAAACATGCTTTTACTTTTTAATGACAAATACCAAAACAGGGAAATGGCTGAATGATGTAATGGTGTAGAATAGGTTATGAATACATTAGCATTCTTTGTTGGCATTATATGTATCGCTTCACATGGGGAGAAGAGTACAGATGAGCCTAATTATCTATGCATTATACAGTAAGTATAGACAAAGGGTATTAAATAATATATCCTCTGCAACCACAATATCCAACAGATCAACAGTGTTTAAAAACCCCCATGTAGTGAAAATTTGTGATTAAATAAATATAATGTTATAACCACATAATCAACCAATGCTAAAACAAAAATATGTGCTTCAAATAATATACAATACTGTAAATCCTACAATTTTTCTGTCTATCTGTGCTCCAAATTTGTTGTCCATCACCACCACCTTCAGAAAGGCTCACTCAGCAGGACATGATGGGATGGACCTCAAATAGTAAAACTCAGATCTGCATTTTCACCATTATCTCCAAGTCTCTCTTAAGAAAATAAAAAACATTATGATAGGAATACTCATTTTTTTCATAAAGGATCTCTTTTCCATCATTCCAGCTCCATTGTCTTTTACATAAGTAGGTTAGCACTTCCGCCTAGCCTACCTTTACTGAGTTTGCATGTTCTCCCTGTGTCTGCGTGGGTTTCCTTCTGGTACTCTGGCTTCCTCCCACACCCCAAAGACATGCTGGTAGGTTAATTGATCCTGTCTAAATTGGTCCTAGTATGTGTATGGATGAATGTGAGTTAGGGGCATTAGATTGTAAGCTCCTTGAGGGCAGGGACTGATGTGAATGTATAATAAATGTGTGAAGCGCTGTGTAAATTAATGGTGCTATATACTGTATGTACCTGTAATAATAATAATAAGTGCACCAAGTACTATGATAACAGCATGCAAGTATGAAAAAACTGTGGGGGGGCGTGGCTTGTGGAGCAAGGTGGCGGACGTCTCTAGGAGAAGCTCCGAGCTAGAGAGAGAAAATCCTGGACAATCCAACGAACACGAGATCGGGTGAGAACAAAACACACCAGATTGTGTTTCACAACACTACTACGAACACAATTGGCCCTCCATTTATGGTTTAATACCCGAGGATCACTCACAAGACAGTGCGGCCTATATCGCGGTAGGCCCAACCTAGACCCCGGGCTAAATTTGTGAAGCTCCCGGACGGGAACGCTCGCACAACAGATCGGGTGATCCGAGGAAGGATATATATTATCCAAGGAACCCAACCAACTTTCCCGATCAAGGGGCTAGCAATACCTGGCAACACACTGCCAGTGAGATCGCCTCCGGCCCCCCCTTAACCCCGCAAGCCGGATAACGAGACCGGGTGAACGAAATCACACTAAATTGTGATTAACAACACTACTAAGGACACAAATAACCTACCATCTGTGGTTCAATATCCAAGGCCCACCCAGTAAAAGCTCCCCGGCGCTCACACTTCAACGCGGCCTAGGCCGCAGAAGACCCAAACCAGACCTCGGGCTAAATTTATATACCCTGTGGTCCGGAACGCCCACACAGACGATCGGATCAGCGGGAATCAGAAATACAGCCTTATTACAAGCATCAACTAATCTCCCACTCTTCTCACCCATTAAAGGAGATTCATAACACAACTCATCTCTATTTCCAGACATCATAAAACGCCTTATAAAGTACACCATAGTACAGTAAAGATCAACGGCCATCTTGGGACTCCCACTTTCTCAATCATTAATATAAAATATGATGGCCCTTCACTAAAAGCCACCCGCAAGGCACTACACGGTCCAAACTACTACAACATGGGCAAACCACAGAAATCCAACTCACAATCAGGATCACAGACCAGATATCAATGTTTGACTTCTGGCTCTTCCTGTCCTGATATTGCTGACATTTTCAAAAACCAAACACAGAAAAACAGAAATATTTCAGAATCAAAAACTCTCCCTACGCAGGACTACACAGATGAGGAAGATTTTGATAACGAGTCATTGGCAACCTCCGAAAGATCCCATAGAGACACAGTGAACCTAGACCAACCCCTAACATACAGGGATATGACTGAAATTGCCACAGACATTAAAAAATCCTTCTCTTCAGCAATAACGGAACTCAAAGCAACTTATTTATGTTAACTGAACAACTAGCCACAAACGAAAAAAATGGTAAACAAAGAGAAAAAGCCATAAAAAGGCTAGAACAAGTTACCACCAGCCATTCACAGCACTTAATCACCCTAAATAGGCAAATGGAAGACCTGGATAACAGAGGGAGACGGAAGAATATTCGGGTACGGGGGATCCCAGAAAATATAAATGCAGATGAGGATCAAACCAGTCCTCACTTCTATCTTCAATAACCTATTAGAAAGACCCATTGAGTCTACTATAGAATTTGAAAGAGCTCATAGAGCCCTCAGACCCAAAGGTCCAGACTCCTCGCCACCGAGAGATGTAATTTGCTGCCTCAATAGTTTTCCCTTGAAAGAAGACATACTGGGGGGGCGTGTCCGGACCTGAAAGGAGAGGACGTGTGTGTGTGGAGCTCCTGGCGGCCGTATCTTCACCCAAAGCCATCCTCTCATCTGGAGTGTCGGTGAGCAGCATCATCCATCCCTGCAGACCACCCTCCCTTCCCTCCAAGCCCTGGGACTCATATTTTTATTTTTGACCACCCCTCCGGGACAGCCACACTGATCAGCTAGGCCCCTGCTCCCCAGCCACGATCGCCGCCATCCGGGCCGCATCCAGCCTGTAGGGACCAATCATCAAGCCATCCGCCAGGCCTGGGGCACCACTGGGCCATCCTGTGCAACCCCTGAGGTTTAATTAAACAAGCGGAGACACCTCAGCGCCGATCCGGCCGCGGACGCTCAGGAAAGTCCGCGGCTTCGGCCTACAAGAACCGCGGCGGCCATCTTGCTACACCCCGTGGGTGTATTTGTACCCTCCTTGGCCCCCCAGCCTGCTATTCACCTCAAACAAGTAACATCTACTCTTCAAACAACCGACAGTGACTTAGAGAGGGTAGAAATACCCTGTTTTGTCCCCCAGCTGTCAAAATATCCCTACCACAGGCAGCCATCTTGCTACACCCAACAGCACTCTAAGCCTCACCTATACAATAACAATATAAAACGGAAATTAACTTCTAACGGCGGCCATCTTGGTACTCCCACTCATGTAACAGCAACTGCTAAACTGTAATGACACCCTAGGAAACACACCCTGCGAAGCCCGATCAATATAACACAGCAGTGAAGGAGAAAAGGACTTATATTAAAGAGACTTATACACAAGAGAGAATGTCCCCTAAGAGAAAGGAAGATCAGAACCCTAAAAAGCTGACAGCTTTTTTCCAATCTCCCCACCCAGTGAAAGGAAATAACCATGAGGGGAATTCACACCACATGAAGGCTCAATCTGCATCGTACACAGATCTCCCTGATGCAGAACCAGGAGATGAGGACATTCCACAGCTGCCAACATCACCCCTACAATCACCACCCCCAAGCCCCTCAACGCAGAGCCCAGCCAAATCTAAAATGAAACTGGACACTTATAGCCAGATCCTACCAAGCGAAGAAGGGGTACAATCACAACCCCCTCAATCCATAGCATCTTTCCCGACAACAGGGCAACCAGTTTTGGACTCTACACTAAAAGACATGCTCCTATCTTTACAAAGCTCGCTAACGACTAGCTTCACATCGGTCCTCACTAAATTCTCGACAGAGCTAAAACATGTTGACGATAGAGTCCACTACATTGAAAACAAAATGGAAGAATGCACTGTCACTGTAAACGATCTGGTTGACGCATATAACGAGCAGAGGGATGATACTATGTGGATCAGATCCAAATTAGCAGACCTTGAGGACCGCTCGAGGCGAAACAATTTAAAAATCCGGGGAATCCCAGAAACCATCCCTTCGGCTGAACTCCGCACATACGCCACTAAGCTATTTTCGATCATAGCACCCGAATTGTCATCATAGGACACCTACGCCAGTTAACACTCGAGTTAACTACTGTTAAGCCCACGATACTAGCTTTTATCGAATCACCGCATACACGCCTCAAGTCGGCTTCCCTACCAAAGACCCTAAGGGGCCTAAAAATTTAACAAAGCGGAGCTCGCCAGGAGTTCCAGACGATTAAACCTAGACTAGGTGTATCATAGTAGGGAGACGAGCAATATACGCAGT
>BLSH010410427.1:129109-144100 GCA_018402905.1 Glandirana rugosa | reverse complement strand
AATCCTAGACAATCCTCTCTACCTAATTCAGAGGTCAATTTACCAAATCCTTATATACAGAAACCAAACTCAACTTAACTCTATCCCCGTACTAGGCACTCATTCTATAACGGATATAACCGAGAGACTTCCCGACCCTCCAGAGAAACACTCTACTTATATATTAGCTAAGAACATATAGAGAATACACCCAAACTCATTTTCCATATTAGGAAAGGTAAACCCAATTTATCAGAGGTACACAGTTAATTTCAATTACTTACAGTTTGGTCGGTACAGTTCTAGTGGTTGCTTGAAGCTCTTTGAAACAGAGCCAGGGGGGGTCTTTGTGAATTTGAGTCGGGCCGGGATAGTAGGGCGTAGATGGTTGCTATTAAGTGTTTCTGGGGGGGACCGAGACAAAGTTTCTCGAAGTTCGTTGGTGATCTTGACATGGCTGGTTTGACATTCATTAACTTTAATTGACACATGGAGACTATTTAACCCAAATGGAAAGGATTATACCTTTTACTCAAACCCACATAAGAGATATACAAGAATCGATTATATATTCATCTCACAAAGAGACCTCCCAGCCCTTCAGAGAGCCAATATAGGCAATATCTTACTCACGGATCATGCCCCTATCTCAATTCAACTCAAACCAAAGACATATATTCCTAAACCATTTAACTGGAGACTTAATCCATCTCTCCTAACAGATCCTAATATACACACACATATCACAAAAACAATTACGGATTACTTCCTTACCAACACTACACCAGACATGTCACCCCTAACCATCTGGGAAGTGCATAAAAGCGTTACCAGAGGAGAATTCATAAAATGGGGATCTAGAAAAAAAAGAAAAGGAAACTCAAATTACCAACCTAATAAACAAAATTTCCACCCTAGAGAAATCCCACAAACAAACACTGGCCACTAAGGTCGAAAACGACCTACTTAATACAAGAAAGGAACTACAACATATACTAACAAAAAATCAAGAGAGCTCTCTTTTTCAAAAAAACTATTTACTACGAACATGGAGACAAAAGCAGTAATTTTTTAGCTAGAGCCCTGAAAGATGCAAAAACAGCTAATAACATACTTAGCATACAAGACAAGAAAGGCAAAGAGATTTTCGACACTACAAAAATAGCAAAAATCTTCCATGAATACTATACAGAACTCTATAATATCCCAACCCAAAACAAACCACACAAACTAAGAGGAACAAGAGAAAATATCATCAAAGAATACCTGTCCAACAGTAAATTACCCACCCTTTCCCACTCAGACATCAATACCTTAGAAACTGACATCTCAACAGAAGAAGTCTCTAATGCCATTAAAAATCTAAAATCAGGGAAAAGTCCCGGCCAGGACGGTTTCACGTCCCAATATTATAAAACATTTGAATCTTTATTAATTGAATCACTAACAAAAGCCTTCAACTCAATAACCAAAGATAACAAACCATCAAACGATTTCCTTACCGCACAAATCTCAGTAATACCTAAACCCAACAAGGACCACAAAAAATGCACCAACTATAGACCCATCTCACTTTTAAACCTAGATCTCAAATTACTTGCGGGAATCATGGCAAACAGACTAAGACCACTACTATCTAAAATAATTGGCCTGGAGCAGGTAGGCTTTATGCCAGGCCGGGAGGCCAAAGACAATATCATCAAATCTCTGAATCTAATACACAAAATGAGTCAAAGCAAAATTGAGGGCCTTCTCCTGTCAACAGATGCAGAGAAGGCCTTCGATAGAGTGGCTTGGGATTACATGTTTGCTACATGCACTCACATTGGTCTAGGAAACAAGATGATGTCTTGGATCAAAACACTATACAAAAATCCAACAGCCAAAGTCAAGATTAACAATTACCTATCGGACCCTATCCAGATCCAAAACGGCACAAGACAAGGCTGCCCCCTCTCCCCATTATTATTTATCCTTTCATTAGAACCATTAATAAGATCTATAAACGCTAACATTAACATAAAGGGATACACAACGGACAACAGAGAATTTAAATTAGCTGCTTATGCAGATGACCTCCTATTCTTCATTACCAGTCCTCATACCTCTATCCCCAATTTAAACAAAACCTTCCAAATTTTCAGATATATTGCCAACTTCAAAATGAATAGCTCTAAATCTGAAGCCCTCAATCTAACATTATCGCCAAAAACAGAAAACTTAACTAAACAGAATTGTCCATATAAATGGGAACCGAATGCTTTAAATTACCTGGGAGTCAAACTAACACCCAACCTGAAAGACCTATTCCACCACAACTTTATCCCTTTACTTAAAAAAATTGAACAAGACCTCAAAAAATGGGACACAAAACAATTTTCCTGGTTCGGACGGGCAAACATATTAAAAATGACAGTACTCCCAAGAATTTTCTATTTATTCCACGCCCTCCCTATTGATATTCCACCTATTTTCTTCAGAAGACTGACCATAGCTAAAAGGAACTTTATTTGGTCCCACAAGAAACCCAGAATCAATCTAAGACTCCTGACTTACCCCAAAAATAAGGGAGGCATGGGAGTCCCTGACTTTCAAAAATATTATTTTGCCTCACATATCACCAGACTTATAGATTGGCATTGCCACTCCAAAAATAAAGATTGGGTAAATTTAGAACTGAACCACTCAAGCTCACTCATACAATTCCTCCCATGGTCATCACCTAAACATTACCCCAGAGAAATTAAATCCCATCCACTGATAAGTACCACATTAAAAATATGCCAGAAAAATTTCATACCACACCAACTCTCCTCCATCACTGGACCGTTAACAGCAATCACCGGAAACCCAGATTTCCCACCGGGATCAAACAACACAAAAAAATTATATACAAAGGAAGGGAAACCGTACCATACTAGACATATGCTGAACGCGGCCAGAACCCTCATCCCCCTAAAATGGCGGACAACAAAAACACCATCCATCAAAGAATGGATAAAAAAAATAGATGAAATAAAAGAGATGGAAGAAATAATTGCCATTAAAAAGGAAAATACCACACACTACCACAAGATTTGGAATCCCTGGGAACTGTTTAAGACATCAGACACATACATCAGCTTAACAATCTAACTAATAACTAAAACCCAGCACCACACACAAGCAGACACTTGTTATAAGGACCATTATCCTGCAATTTAGATCCTTACAATTAATCCATACTAGAACCCAACCCTCCTCTACATGATGATATATCATAATATAATATATTACAAACACAGAGATCATCTCACCTTATTCGCCATATATCTTTCACTACAAATAAATTCCCCATGTCAAGCAGTCTTTCCAAATCATTTAGAAGGTTAGACCTAGGTGATCCATTCCTATGTAATCACTATCACAATAACTGGTATACAATATTATATGTTGATTTATGTTACTTGTAACCCCAACTATTGCTTATAGCCTACTGTATATCTTTTTTCTTTCCTTGCACCGTACTTTGTAAAAACCAATGCAATGTTTGTCATTTTCACTCAAATAAACAATAATTGAAAAAAAAAAAAAACTGTTATCCACCAAAACATGAAATCTCTGTCCTTTGAGCTATTGTAGAAATAAGCCCCAGACTTATCCTTACACTCAGGGAAGGCAGCATGAACCAGTATAACGTGATGCCCCTGATGAACTTTTTCGCCGTAATGCTTAGGGACAGGTTAAGCAGGTGACATCATCACGCTGGTCCATGTTACCTACCATAAGTGTAAGGATGAGCCCAGTATTTAACGTCATTGGTGCTCAAGGTGGAAGGAGCTTTTATGCTGTGTTGGAACCCTGTATGGATGACAGTCTTTTTATACTTGCATGCTGTTTATCATAGTGATCAATGCACTTATGTGAACTACAAGGTTTCTTTGGGACTCAGATAAGGAATTTGACAAGGGAAGTCCATAACCTCAGATTTGCTAGTGTACTTTAGATCATTATCCTGTTCAAAAAAGCTAAATTCATAGTTGATTTTATGACTGTGAGCTACCCAGGACCTGCATAACATGTCATAACATGTCCACTGCCATGCTTTACAGTTCCAATGGAGTTTGTCTTCTGACAAACTGAAGTTGATTTACCAAAGGAAATAAGCTGTTCACTTTGCAAGAGAATTTTCTGCTGAGTTTAGTGAATCAGGTTAGGTTCTGCTTCCAACAACAAACATGATTGGGTATTTCTTTGAAAAATGAAATGTTACCACATTCAATAGGTTCTGGGGAAAATACTTTTGTAAAATGCAACTAACCTTTCAAAGCGAACAGTCTATTTGACTTTAGTTAATCAACCCTAATGTCTTTGGTTTGGTAGCAGACATATCCGCTGTTACTGTGCCTATATGTTCAATGCCAAACAGTAATTTTGCTCCAAATTTTGCAAAGTTTGAATTTTGATTAACATTCACCGAACTGAACTTGTGCAAGTTTACCCATTCTTATTAGGGAGCAAAGATTATGGTAAAAACCATTTTCCTGACTCATAAAATCTTTTAGGTTGTAATAACCTAGTCCATGCATACTCATGCCTCTTAGCCTGTTACTAAGGTGCATTTAGTGATTCTTCTAAAATGTATCCTATATGTCTGTAGAGCTTACCCCTGGCAGGCACTTCCTCTAGGAGTAGCACTCTGTGTACACTATTTGCATTAGGATGCCTTGGTATAAATTCCACATTATACCACTTTCATAATTTTCTTCATGGTATAATAAACCTTTCCTGACCGACTCCATGGCAGCATATATATGGGTTTACCCTGCCTCCTCTCCTATCCTATAGGGCCCCACTCCTGTTAATTTAAGCTCATAGCCGGAGGCCTCATTCCTTTTTTGTCCTCCTGTTGGGACCCATAAGGTTGAAAAAATTATTTCTCTACCTCTGTTTCTGTTTTTAAGTGATAGCATACACGGTTAAGGCCTGGTAGACCAGTTTGCAAATCATATCCAGGGATGGTGATGAGATCTGTCCCTGGTGGTTCCGGCATCCCCAGCTATCAGCGGGTGGAGGAGGGCATGATGAAGGGGTGTCAGTGAAGATCTGGGGCTCGGCCATTGGCAGGTAGGCGGCGGTTGGCTGTATCACCCTGCTATTAGTGGGTGGCGTTTTGAATGAATATCCAGGATGGATGTTGCAGTTTTCATAACCAGGCAAAAGGGGTCACGTGAGTGCCATTTTTTTTTTGGATTGTATTATGCTTCTGTCTCCACAGCAGTGGTTTTTGCATATAAGCTTCTCTTTGTCTTTCCCTGGCTCTTGTGCTTGTGGCCTCTCATGCGTAAGTATGCTATATTCAACAATTAGGGTAAGGGGTTTCGGGCGCGCTGAATGGGTGACAGGCCAGAGGCAATGTCCGCAATATAAAATATATACACTTCAGGCAGGGAGATGTCTCAGAGCACTTGGGAAGCACTTCATGAGGGAAGCAAGCTCTAGTGGAGATAAAACCAAACAAAAAAGGTGCCTCTAAGTGCAGAAGCATACGACTTTAATACCCCAAAAGGGGTTAAAAACATTTACTAGATAAAAGATGAAGCAGGGCTCATCATGATAAGTATATGAAATGTTGCTGGTGCATTTTGCAACCCAAATGGCATTCTCCTATATTGGAATGCCCCTCTGGTGTTACAAATGCAGTTTTCTCCTTGGCTGACTCAGCTAGGGGAATCTGCCAATACCCCTTGGTGAGATCAAGGGTCGTCATGTATCGGGCTGTTCCCAGCCGGTCGATGAGCTCATCTATGCATGGCATAGGGTAGGTGTCAATTTTTGTAAAGGTATTCAACTGCCAAAAATCATTACAAAACTGCCAGCTCCCATTGGGTTTGGGCACTAAAACGATCGGGCTGGACCAGTCACTCTGGGATTCCTCTATCGCACCCAATTCCAGCATTCTTTGAACTTCCTCCCGTATTGCCTCCCTTCGGGCCTCTGGTATTTTATAGGGTTTTAGTTTCACTCTTTCACCTGGCGGGGTGATAATGTCATGCACTACCCCAGATGTTTGTCCCGGCAGCTCAGAGAACACCTCTCTGTTGAGGAGCACAAACTCGTTCACCTCCTGTTTTTGGGGTTTCGAAAGGGTGGCTGCTATTCCAATCTCAGGAATAGAGAAATCCGACTGAGTCGGTGACAATAAAGTTTCTGCGACTAGGGATTCCCTATCCCTTCAGAATTTCAACAGATTGATGTGGTATATCTGTTCTGGCTCTCGCCATCCTGGTTGTCTGACCCTGTAGTTCACCTCACTCACTTGTTCAATTATCTCATATGGACCCTGCCATTTGGCCAGGAGTTTGCTTTCGACCGTAGGGATTAGAACCAACACCCTATCCCCCAGTGAAAAAGTACAGGTCTTGGCCTTACGGTTGTATACCCTTTGCTGTGCTAACTGCACTTGGGCCAAGTGTTCCTTGATGATTGGCATTACCTGTGCAATTCTAATTCATTACCTGTGCAAACGGTCCTGATTCTTTCCATCTCTATCCACCACCTTTTTGAACATTTGTTTTAGGGTTTTGTTGAACCTTTCAACAAACCCATCTGTTTGAGGGTGATACACGGATGTACCCAATTGTGTCGCTTTGAACAACTTGCACAACTCTTTCATTAACTTTGACATAAACGGTGTACCCTGGTCTGTAAGCAATTTCTTGCAAATACCCACCTGGCTGAAGACGTGAAATAGCTCTTTGGCTATCGTCTTGCCTGAGGTATTTCTAAGAGGGATCGCTTTGGGATAGCGGGTGGCATAGTCTAATATGACCAAAATTTACTGATGCCCCCTAGCGGACTTCAGTATCGGGCCTACCAAATCCATTGCAATCCTCTCAAAGGGAACCTCAATGATGGGGAGAGTTACCAGTGGGTTTCGGAAATGAGACAAAGGTGCAGACTTCTGACACACAGGGCAGGAGGAACAATAATTTTCTATTTCCTTCATGACCCAAGGCCAATAGAATCAATGTAATACTCTATCTCTGGTTTTCTCCACCCCAAATGACTTTCCAGAATGTGCCCATGGGATAATTCCAATACCAACTTCCGATGGGGTTTGGGTACCACAATTTGCTCAATGGTTTCATTGGCCTTTTGAGCAACCAATATAACAGATCCCTTTCCACAATAAAGTATTGGTAACCGCAAGACTGATCTGGGTTCACTAATTCACCATCTATCTTTACCACATTTTCCTGTGCTTTTATCAGGGTGAGGTCTTTTACCTGTTCTGTGGCAAAATTTTCCCTGTGAACCTCTAAATCGGAAAATTCAACAGACGGCATATTTTCGTCTGAAGATGTTCGTTCCCCCCCCCAGTTTCCCGAGTCTCTCCTGCCAACACCGACAAGGGAAATTCTGGAGAGGTTTCACCATTCTCAGAGGATACCTGGGATTCCCCTTCCTGGCCTCTAGGGGCCTCTGTGGGGGGTTCAGGACCATCCCAGAGTACCCAGAATTTTGTAAAATCCCTCCCCACAATGGCATCATGTGGTAAGTGGGGCACCAACCCCACCTGATGAGTTAGGTTACCTTTGTGGGTCTCAAAAACCACTTTAGCCACAGGATACTCTCTGGTGTCCCCATGTACGCAAATAACAGCCACCTTGTTACTCCCAGAGACTTCTGTAGTGACTAATTCAGCTCTGATCAATGTTACCAGACTACCTGAATCTAGCAACACAACAACATTTTTACCATTAATACACATTTGGCATAAATATTTTTCAGTTCTCCGAGTGGCAGTGCATGTAACTGTTGCAAACAGCGACTGACGTCTGTCTCTTAGATAGTCACATTCCATAGGCTCATCCACAACTGGGCAATTGGCTGCAACGGTAACAAATAAACTTTTTTGCTGCTTCCTGCGACCTTGACTGCGTTCACCATACATTATGCAAACTTTCCGCCCTCTCAATCTCTCCACCCTTACCCCTTGAAGTCATCTTACCCACCGCTGGGGATGGTCTGGTCTTAGGGTGGAAAGTCCATGAGTCCCTGGGAGAGGTGGTTAGGTTCTTTGTAGCCAAGTACCTCTATACCAAATCCACAAGCTTGTTGGCCATTTCTGGGTTTCCATGGCTTACCCACTTTTGGACAGCAGTAGGTAGAGATCTCAGGAACCGATCCATTACCACACATTCCACAATCTTTGGTGCTGTCAGAGTCTCTGGTTGCAGCCATTTCCTGCTCAGGTGAATGAGATCATACATTTGTGACCTGGGGGGTTTTTCAAATTGGAAAATCCAGTTATGCACACGCTGAGCCTGGAGAGCCAGGGTGAAACCCAGCTGTGCCAATATTTCTGTTTTTAGCACAACATAGTCTTTTGATTGGTCCGGCTCTAAGTCATAATATGCTTTCTGTGATTCCCCAGCTAATAGAGGAGCCACTAATCCAGCCCACTTTTCCTTAGGCCACTTTTTCCTCTCAGCAATTCTTTAAAATGTGGTCAGAAACACTTCAGGATCATCCTCCCCAGTCATTTTTGGCAGTAAATAGCTCACACAAAATGATGATGTATTAATCAAACCACTTGCCTCACTGGTCTGTGGACGCTGCTGTGGTATGGCATACATTTGCTGTTGGAGTCTCTGCTCTTGCTTCTGCAACAGGTTAATTAAGCGAGCCTCTGAGTGCTGCTGGGCTCATTGCTGTGCTTCCAAACTTTGCTGCTGAATTTACAGACTTCGCTGATGATTAGCATTTGCTTGTTGTAGACTAGCATTTGTTTGTTGCTGATTAGTATTTGCTTGTTGTTGATTAGCATTTGCTACAGCAAGCTGTTTCAGTAACTCTTCCTTGCTAGCCTTTCAAAAAACTGCCCCTGGCTTCCTCCACCAACTGTGGAGTTAGCTCGGTAGCGGGTGTGTGTGACCCCATGGAAGGGTTCACTATACAAAACAGGCACAGCAAAACAGCAGTTGTAGGTGAAACAAACAGTGCGGTTACTTTACACTATATACAATTGTAGAAGAACAGCAAAACCAAAAACCAACATCAAAATAAATCCTTGCCAACTTGGCCACTGACTATACTGGTAGGTTTCCCTGTCTGCCAGCTAGGTACAGCCTTCTGCTATACCTAGCACCTATCTCACTGGTATTATAAGGAGCCACACAGGCTTGGCCTTACCGCACAGGTTTTGGTGTCACGCTCCCCAGTCTATTGACACAGAAACTTGTTCCAGGGTGGAGCAACTTCCCTAGGCCTGCTGGGAGCTTTTGTACATGTCTTAATGAGCCAGCTCCACTCAGCTGGGCTCATACCTCTACCCCTGTAAAACTCTCAGCACTTCTCCCTAGTCGTAGAAATCTGTATATGTTTTAAACCTTGGCCTTTGGAGCTCTCTTGGAACCAGAGCCAATGTTATGCACACTGGGCCTCATGGAGAGAAATCGGGATTCAGATAGTATATCTATTACAGTGTTAAGATGCCTGTTCCAGGGAAGAAGGTTAATTATGCAAAAAATTGCAATCAACGCTATCCCTGACATTTAAGGGATGAGTCAGGACTAAAAATGAAATAATATGGAAAGAAAAAACAACATATACTAAGCAGGGTAACTTAAAAAAAATTGTAAGAATATGGGAACCTTGGCTTGAAAAGTTGGGACTCCCTCCCTAAAATTAAGGCACAAAAACTACACCTAGAGGTTGGAGAATAAATATGAGAGTTATAAAGTTTAGGCTTAGAGGTATAAAGGTGATAAACACGTTGTATAAAATGTATTTATAAAACTACAATGCGTTTTTAGGGAGGAGGGAGGGCAGGTATGACTGTAATGTTTTATAAGTTGTATGTAAGTGGAAAAAATAGTAATAAAGATTATTTCAATAAACAAGAGAATAAAAACAAGGTACTACTGATTTTTAAGACCCCGCTGTATTTACGCAAATGTTTATCAAAACAATTTTTTTGCAAAAAAATACATTAAAACCATTATTGGCAGATGCCAACACAGAACAGTTTCCAAAATTCCTGCTAAAACCTTTTTTGCAAATTGTAAAAAATGTAAATATCCAAATTTCTCTAAAAATCTGGAGGTTTTCATTTTTCAGTTACAGCTTTCAGAGTTTGTAAAAGGCCCCCAAAACCATTGCTACAAGTTGAGTCAACTTTGGTGTGGGAACAAAGCATCACAGCATCAGCACCCTGTCCAATGCCTATTGCAGCTTAAAGGGGGTGTTTGCCAGGTGGCAAAAGTGAGCAGTTGAGCTGCCAAATGATCCTCCTTATGCTGCAATAGGCAGTGGACAGGGTGCTGATGCTGTGATGCTTCGCGCCTGCAGGAAAGTTGACCCAACTTATTGCAATGCCTTCCACCGAACACTAAACATTTATGTCAACAGAGAAACACCACAAACACCCCGCAACCTTGTGCAATGCATGCAGTTGCGGTGCATTTGTTGGTAAAATGGGATTAAAACAGGCGGTGAGGGGGCATCGCATTGCTTCATCACCGCCTATCGGTAGCCACTGGAGTGCAATCCGAACATGGATCAGGCTTCAGAGGCTAGGGAGATTTAGATGCATGTCTAAATCTACCCTTACTATATATTTTTTTTTACAACTTAATTTTTTATGTACAGTCACATTTTTTTTTATATTTTTCACATTTTTTTGGGGGGGGGGCTTTGGAGAGACACTGGGGGTCAAAAAAGATCTGTAAGTTTTCTTTTTTGAAACAGAGAAAGGAACTGAAGACAGTCCCTTTCTCTGCAGCCTAAGCTGCACTGTATATGAATGTATAGGAGTCTTCTATTCATTCATAAAATGAAACATAATACACAGTGCACAGAAGCAATCGGTACTGGTAGCTGACTGTATTCTTTCAGGAAAGGGAGGGGGCTGGTAAACACATGTTTATCAGTCCCACTCCCCTGCTCTCTATCCTAATAGCGGGGCCGCCCATACATCAACTGCAGGGCACTGAAGGGGGGTCAAAAGCCATGGGGGTAAACATGTGTTTACCAGCCCCCCTCCGACTCTCCATACTGACAGATCTGTCAGTGGCTTGAGCCAGTGGAAGGGGGAGGAGGAACAACCCACTAGAAGCTTCAGGGATGGGGCCTGGACATCAGGGAGGTGGAGGCAGTAAAGGGTGGTCAGGGGGTATTAAAAAAAAATCGATCTCTGTGGCTGCTATGCAGCATGGAAAGTCGGGGGGAGGGCAGAGGAGGGAAGCCAACAGCTACAGGGCAGCGACAAGGGCATTGGGTTTGCAAGGAGGGGTGAATCGGTACTGGGGGGAAATCAGAGTAGGGGGGTTAAGCGGCAGGTAAGGGGAGAATTAGAAGGGGGAGGAAGGACTATTTATATGACAGCAAAGGCAGGTGGAGTGGCGGGTTACATGGAACAGTGAAGCAGCGGTGAGGGGGGAGGTGACATTTCAGGTAAATAGATCTGATCAGTGGCTTATCAGCCACTGATCAGAGCTATCAGTTTGTTCATCAGCGTCTGTATTACCTCAATTTCTATATGTACTACCATATGTTTTTATAAGCTGATTTTGGCTCTTTGTGGCTTTTTCAATGAAAGAAAATTGTGTAATGTTAATGATTTTATATTAAAGATGACATTTTAACAAAATATAATTTTCTTTGAGGGTTTGGTTGCCTGTAGAGTCCCATAGACGGTAAAAAGCACAAGATAAGAGCAAAGCATGTTACTCTTCCTTTGGAGGATGCAGTATCCTTTTAGGACAGCCTTGACAAGAGAATTGATATGGATATGGAATTGATATTGATCTAAAAAGAATTTATGTAACAGTGGAAATGGCCTGTAAGCCAGCATTGGCTTGGAAGTCTGGACGGAGAATGTACTGAAGATTGTTTAGGAAGAAGTGACCAGAAACTAGGCCATCCAGGAGCTGAAGCTGGCATAGTTTTTCCTTGGTGAGGCCTCAATTGACATCATCTGCTTGTGAGGGTTCTTCAGATTTTGGCAACAAACTGGACAACACTATAGCCTGAGCCACAGGTGATAAGTCAGGGTTTTTGCCTCTGGACAAGTGCCTGCTAGGCCACAGAAGAACACTGCCTAGAAGACATGCAAGGGACACACACTTCTACAGACCAGGTCGGGAGTTTATAAAGAGCAGGAGAAGAGGCCAGCCATCCCAAGACCCAGGGTAGCTCAGAGGCAGGGCTGTAGATAAGGGGGGGTTTGGGGTGTTCAAACCCCCCCAGAGCATTCTGCCAAAAATAAAAAGTGTCTCTGCCCTGTCGTCTCTCATGGCGCCAGCACTGCAACAACAAACAGCGGAGCACAGCAGTCAGTATTGCGGGCAAAGTGGATGCAGCAGGTCTGGTGTAAGACACACAGTCACAGGCACTTACATCACACTGTTATGACCAGGCTGTGCTGGGTTCCTGGCAGACAGATCATAGACACAGTGGAGCGGGCGGCTCTACACTCTGTACTTCCCGCCTTGGACTTCGGTGGAAAATGGAGCAGAGAACATGCAAGGAGGCAGTACTGCTGCTAAGGAGCTGAGCCTCCCTCTTTCCTTTTTGGCTAGTTTGCTGCCTGAGAGACGGTCATCACAGACCACTTACAACCACTGCTGTGCTGCCATTGAGGTAAATGAGTCTGTGGCAACTGGCAAAATGATTCACTAATCACCCAAGTCATGGGTTACCATTTTCCACTGCTTGGTTGGTACTGACAGCCCAGCCTGGCTCTGTCAGTTATGTTGTGGTGCTGAATGCAGAGCCAAAGGGCTGAGGGTTTGCCAGGCACAATAACATTGCTGCCAGAGCCAGGCTGGACTCTTTGCTGCCCTTAGAGCCCTGGCCCTGGTACACACTAGGATGTGGTGCAGAAAACCTGCAACGCATCTCCCTCACAAGGCTGTCTTTAACGTGGGGCAAAAGAAGCAGCTGTCCTGAGCCCAGCCCCAGTCATTGTTGTGGGGCACAAAGCAGCTGCCCCTTGCACCTGTCCTGCCTGTAAATAAGATGGTGGCCAAATACTACTAGGGTGAAGTTGGACTACAGCTGTGCGGCTTGGTTCCTAGCTTGGTGCTCCGTCATCTCTTCCAAACCCCAACCAACCACTGCCTGACCTGCCATCATGTGACCTCCACATCCCCCTAACAGCCAATCACTCCACCCTCTAACAACCAGACCTGTGATCAGTAGGGAGGAGAGGTAAAGTCTATGCTGAAAGTCTGGAACCTGTCACACAGTAAGTAAATGACATGTGTGGTGTGGGGGGACACTGACAGCACCTGTTATGGTGATCAGGAAGGACCATTGTGAGTGTTCAGCAGACAATGTACAGGGATAGGAGATAAGACAGTACATGGATGGTCTCTGACCATCTCCTGTAGTACAACGGCAGTCTCTGACCATCTCCTCCAGTATTTATGCAGTCTCTGACCATCTCCTGTAGTACGCCTGCAGTCTCTAACAATCTCTTGTATGCCTGCAGTCTCTGACCATCTCCTGTAGTACGTCTGCAGTCTCTGACCATCTCCTGTAGTACGTCTGCAGTCTCTAACCATCTCTTGTACACCTGCAGTCCGTGACCATCTCCTGTAGTACACCTGCAGT
The DNA here is from genome assembly GCA_018402905.1 of Glandirana rugosa. NCBI lineage: Eukaryota > Metazoa > Chordata > Amphibia > Anura > Ranidae > Glandirana > Glandirana rugosa. The sequence goes on along the minus strand of BLSH010410427.1, from coordinate 130,519 downwards.
CTCTGACCCTCTCTTGTATGCCTGCAGTCTCTGACCATCTCCTGTAGTAGTCTGCAATCTCTGACCATCTCCTGTAATACACGTACAGTCTCTTACACTTCCCTGTACTATGCCTGTGGTCTCTGACCATCTCCTTGATTAGAGTTTGAACATTGGAATTCTCAATTCCTTGGATATCGTTTTATATCCCTTTCCTGTTTTATACAGTTCAACTACCTTTTCCCGCTGATCCTTTGACAATTATTTTGCTTTCCCCATGACTCAGAAACATCAGTGCAGCACTGGATGAGAGATGCAAGGGTCTGTCAAGAGTCCAGAAACTCATTGACCTTTTATACACACACATTAATTACAAGTAAACAGATCACAGTTGAGGATGGTTACCTTTAATAGCCATTCAAACCCCTTTGTGTCAACTTGTGTGCATGTTATCAGGCCAAAATCACCAGGGTATGTAAACTTTTGATCAGGGTCATTTGGGTAGTTTCTGTTGTCATTGTGATTTAAAAAGTGTAAACACAGTTGATTGATAATAAGTGGCTTCAGTCAAACACTAACCATGAGTGAAAAAAATGTTTTTGTGTTTTCATTCATATTTTCTGAAAAATAGCTAAGAAATCATAAATTCTGCCAGGGTATGTAAACTTATGCGCACAACTGTATGCTGCCATGGAGTCCATCAGGAAAGGAAAATTGCAGTAAGTACTTGATAGGAAATTCTCCTGTTTTTTTATTTTTCAAACAACTTGTATATTATACCTTCCCTGTCTTATATGTGCATGGTTATTATTATTATTAGTACAGGTACTTATATAGCGTTGTCAATTTACACAGCACTTTTCACATAAATTGCACATCAGTTCCTGCCCTTAAGGAGCTTACAATCTAAAGTCATAAAAATAAGGATACATTCTACAACATATTTACGTGTATGTAGGATATACACTGTGTGCAGAATTATTAGGCAAATGAGTATTTTGACCACATCATCCTCTTTATGCATGTTGTCTTACTCCAAGCTGTATAGGCTCGAAAGCCTACTACCAATTAAGCATATTAGGTGATGTGCATCTCAGTAATGAGAAGGGGTGTGGTTTAATGACATCAACACCCTATATCAGGTGTGCATAATTATTAGGCAACTTCCTTTCCTTTGGCAAAATGGGTCAAAAGAAGGACTTGACAGGCTCCGAAAAGTCAAAAATAGTGAGATATCTTGCAGAGGGATGCAGCACTCTTAAAATTGCCAAGCTTCTGAAGCGTGATCATCGAACGATCAAGCGTTTCATTCAAAATAGCCAACAGGGTCGCAAGAAGCGTGTGGAAAAACCAAGGCGCAAAATAACTGCCCGTGAACTGAGAAAAGTCAAGCGTACAGCTGCCAAGATGCCACTTGCTCCGAAAGCTCGG